>LPNX010380075.1:165434-198902 GCA_001517045.1 Pseudotsuga menziesii
TTTAGTGTCAGAATCTTCAGCTCAGGCTGCTGTAGCAGATTTTGCAAAAACTTTTGAGGAAGATTTTTCCCTTGTTTCTATAGCATCCAGTATTGGCAGCTGCAGAAAGATTCTTGGTCATGAATGGCTCATTGACAGTGGTGCGACCAAGCACATGACTGACACTCTGAGCAAGTTCATGAGTGTCACAGAGATAGGTTCGGGTCACTTTGTTCAGCAAGGAGACATAGTTCGAGCAGTAAGGGGAATCGGTTCAGTCCGATTCAGTTTATTCGATGGAGAAACCCTAGTCTTGCATGGGGTTTTGTATGTACCAGAATTGAGAACCAGTTTGATCCCAGTCTCAGCTCTGGAGAGCATGGGCTTCAGAGTACTGTTCAAGAGGGAGCATGTATTCCTGATTCCTGGTGGAGATGTGGATGGCACCATTCTGCTTGGTTGCCAGAAAGAGAGTTTATATACATTAAAAGGAGCTAATGTATATCCGTGTTCTGGATGGCTTTCAGGGTCCGGAACAGATGGGGAAACTGCAGTGGCGCCTATTATTCAGTTTCCTGAGAACAGTGGTTCTCTTGTGAGTACTGGTAGAAGACTCAACCAATATGAGGGATTGGAGCAGGAGGATGCTGAAGAAGATGCAGATTCTTACGAAGCATTCAGAGAGTGGTCTACAGGTCACAGATCCAGATTCAGGAGCAAGAGGGAGTTCCAGCAGATGAAAGAGGAAAGTGACATAGATCCTGTTTTGAAGGACCTTCCTCGTTAAGAGGGAGTGTTAATTTTTATTGTAACTCAGTAGGTCCTTCACCGTTTTTGTACTGTCTTGGTGGGGACATAGTTTTTTTTGTATTTTCCTAAGTTCACTTTACATTATAAAAAGTAACTTTATATTAATAAAGTGAAAGTGACTTTATATTAATAAAGTGAAAGTGACTTTATTAAATAAAGTGAATGTAATAAATGTCATTAAATGATTAAAGTGACATTTAATGTGCATTTAATAAAGACCCTTAGATCTAATTTAATCTTGACCCTTGAAATAAAGTTAGGGTTAGGGTTTTAGTTAGTTAGGGTTTCTAAAGGAGATTTCACCTATTTAATGAAGCTTTGGGGAAAAGACAAAACACATTTTAAGGAGAGAAATTTTCAGGGCACGTGGGAGAGAGGAAATACTCCACACGTGGGAGAGAGGGAAGGCATTTCAGAAGAGGAAGAGATCAGATTGCATTGCTAGGGCACAGAAATCAAGGAGAGAGTTTGCAGCACTGTTTTTCCTGGGAAATCCGTACTGTACGGATTGTACAGCAGGCCGTACAGAAGGTACAGGCCGTACAGCAGAGATAAAGACTGAAAACCATACTGTTGGCACGTTTCTCAAGGTTCTGTACTTGCTGGTTGTTGGCTGTACAGTGCACAGAAATAGAGGGACAGTTTGGCACGAGTTTTCAAAGTTATTTGCTGAAGAAGAAAGGCTGTACAGCAGGGCCGTACAGCAGCATTTATTGCTGGTATTTTTTTCCTGGCTGTTGCATATTTCTCAGTGTATTTTCCAGAATTTTCTAGGATGTTATCTTTCCTGTAAATGTCTCTTCTCTCTCTCTCTAATAAAATTTGTTTGGGTTTTACCTCACAGAGGTGAGGGTTTTGCCCTGGGCTTGGCCCTAAATTTCTTATTGTTTTGATGTGTATTTTTATCTTCAGCCAGATTCATTTGGGTGCATGCATGAGTGTTTAAGTTCAAAGTTATCTGTAGATTTATTAGTTTGAAATAAATCATAACTCTGATGAACATAAATCTAGTTTGCATGTAAAGTGTTTGACTAAATATCACAATGAGAAGTTGATATGTTTTAGTCAGATTTTTCAACAGCCCTCTTCGACCCAATGGTGATATAATATTGATGCCCTAGATCTTCTATATATGGCATCAGTCTTCGGCTGATTCCTTCACTGTCAGTACCCGCTCGAACCTACAGGAATCATATAGGTTAGCGGGTTGGTCCTCAATGCCTAAGCAAAAGAGGACATTATAGTCCTCCCTGCTTGAATTTGCTTGTCCTCAAGCAACTGTAAAGCTGGGTGCTGTAATACTTGTTCTGCCTCCCAAGTGGCCTCCTCTATAGGTAGATCTTTCCACTGAACCAGGTAATCTCTGATGATTCTGTTCCTTAGTTTCCGCTCTCGTACCTCTAGGATGCGCTCCAGAATCAGAACCAATTGCCCCTCGTCATCAAGGGGAGGCAGCTCGGAAGATGTAACAATTTGTTGACCAACCGCCTTCTTGAGATTGGAGACATGAAATACGTTGTGAATCTTACTCTCTTGGGGTGGTTCTAGCTCATATGCTATCTCTCCGACCTTTCGAATTATCTTGTATGGACCATAGAAACAAGGTTGGAGTTTTTCTGCTCCTTTCTTTTTAAGAGATGACTGTCGGTAAGGCTGGAGGCGTAAATAAACAAAGTCCCTCACCTCAAAACTACGCTCAACTCTGTGCTTGTCCGCATAAATCTTCTGTTGATTCTGAGCAGCCTGTATGTTCTCCCTGAGTATCTTGAGGATATCTTGACCCTCCTGAATCCACTCTTTGGCCTTGGGGGTCCTGCTATCACCAAATATCCGGTCTGCAATATTTGATCTAAAAGTTATTTTTGAGCATAAGGAAGGTTCCTCCCAACAAATAAATAATCAGATCTGAATTTGTTTTCTTACTGTCGCTATTTTTTCAGTCTATGTTTTATTTCAGTAGCATTTTACTTTGTATTTCTGCATTTGTTAATTTTTGTTTTGAAACCCTAAATTTAACAAAAGATAGGTAGATGCCTTGGTCACTTTGTATTAGAGTGGTAACGTCTTCCATGAGTGCTTCTAAAGAACAAGCTCATCGATACCCACTCGCATATTTTGGTGAGCTATATGATGAAGATCATTAAGTGGAGAGATCAGCTTGCAGCGATAGGAGACAGTTGTGAGAACTCAGAATGGATTCTCATCATCACGGGAACCATTTGTTTGGGGTTTATGTGCTTGTGAGAACTTCCCCACTTTTAAGAAATTGTGGGATGACTTTGTTTAGGAGGAGAAAGGTTGGAGAGCAGTCGGAGACCAGGAGTTTCAAAACCTAGCTGTCATTGAGAAGGTGAGGAACAGTGTTGTCAAACTCAGCTATGACTCCCGATTCTGGCCAAGAATTTGCCAAGTCATTACCGGGCTGAGTACTCACCTTAGATTTGCCTGGCAGACTTGCCATTTAGCAAACTTGCCCCAAACTCACCAGACTCGCCAGACTTGCGTGTCTCAGACCCAAACTAGTGAGTCGGACTTCATGACCAGGAAAATGCCCACATGCATGATTTGATTTCTTAGACTCGCCAGACTTGCGTGTCTCAGACCCAAACTAGTGAGTCGGACTTCATGACCAGGAAAATGCCCACATGCATGATTTGATTTCTTAGACTTGTTTTGGATGGGGTTTTAGTAGGGAAATGAAGTGTTTGGGAGGGTAGAGTTATAGACAACTTTGAGATAAACATCTCTCTCCTATGGCTGCCTTTGTCTTTCACATGACAAGTATCTAACTAAAATATCAGAAGTACATCTGGTAGATTAAAGTACTTATCATGTACTTTCCCAATGCAGATTATGTCCTTTATAAACTCACTATTTGAAAGTTCCATTTTGGGAAAAACCAAGATGGCAGAGCTACTGCCTCATTTACTCAGGATCCAAGATGTTGATAGGAATTGTTTGATGGCTATATTCATTCCTTTCACTGCTAGATTTCTTTATTAACATGGGAAACTTATGTTGGAAATCCTCCTCAGCGATGACAATTCTATTTCCTTGAACCATACCCTCTTTTTGAATTGTGGCATTATTTGTGTGTGTATCTTATTCTCTAAATCCACTAGAAGAGTTTGCATCTTCTCAACGATAAAAATTCATATGGTGCAAGATCCCTTCTTGCATGCTGATAAATATTTAACTCTTTTCCTTCAATATGATCTTGGGTGGAAAGACTTCTCTGATCCTACCCATCTTTCCTATGCCATCAAATAACTTCTATGCTTCCCTGAACATGCATAAAAAACTCATAAATAAGCAATCTTCTATTATTCTGTGGATAGAGAATTGCCCATTCAAATGCTATTCATCTTCCTTCTCTGAATGTGCTTGTTATAGAGGCTATAATTGTTGACTATGGGATGTCCTACCTTGTAACTAAACAATACAAATTCCTATTTATGAGAGTGGGTGAAGAGGAAGGTTACAATATGCCAAATTCACATCTGGACAACTTCAGCTTCTGGGAATTAGCCAGATTACGGTGCTTAATGGTTTCAACTTTCTCCCCACCAGTTGAGGATTGTTGATTACTCAATCCTGACTTTAGCGCAGTGTCTGAAATTTGAGTCCTTGATGGAGGAGAGTTCATAATAGGAAAATACCTTTGGTTGATTCTGATGTTCTCTAGTGTTGTAAAAGTCCACTTGTTTGGTTCAGTGTCAATTTTCCATTCCCTGTTAAGAATAGCTGGGATCTGCTTCCCACAAGTAAAAAATAGAAGAGATTGTTTTTGCGAATTTGACTGCAATGCATTATTTCATTAGTATTCTCTATTGCAAGGATCTTAAGAATTTCTGCATAGACTGTGGTTTTATAGCAATTAACTTATATGGATCGGAAATGTTATTAGTATATTTTTTGTGCACAAAATTTACCATATTTTGAGTGTTGTTTTATTTGTCAAATCTTTGCTGAGTACTAGGCCAGCTGAGTATTTCCTGAGTCTGAGTTTGACAACTTTGGTAAGGAGAGGAGGTAAGAAAGGAAGGCCCATGAAGGGTTAGAAGAACAAGAAAGAAGACTCAGGTTAATTGAACCAAGGGAAGAAAGATCTGAGCCATATAAAGTGCTTCAAGTGCAATAAGAATGGCCACTACACTTCTCAGTGTCTTGATAAGAAGAAAGGGAAGGGTAAGAAACAACTGTAGAAGCACTTTGCAGGGAGTATAGTGTTAGATTAGCAGCAACAAGGAAGGTCTTCCTGCATGCAGAAGACTTCAAATCGGGAAACTAGTTGTATTTAATTATTTTTCCTAAGTTTACTTTGGAAAATAATTAAAGTGATCTAATTATTTATTGACTTTAAGTGAAAGTGAAATTAGGGTTTTCACTTTACCTAAAGCTATAAAAAAAAGGTCAATTGGTTGAGAGGACACACACACTTGTATTCTGACAGAGACATGATACAGATAGGGAGAGAAAGTCAGATAGAGGATTTAGCTGGGAAGACGGAGGAGTGAGAGAACAGGATCATCGAGCTGCCAGACAGGACAGAGTCTGCATAGGTCGACAGGCAGTAGCTGCAGAGGGAGGCCGTACAAGACCGTATGGATTCCGCACAGCTTCCGTACAGACCGTATGGATTCAGTACAACAGCCGTACAACTGTACGAATCTGCACGTGTGGGAGGACGTACAACTATGTCGTACACTCACGTAGGAGGGTGCTGGGGTTTAGTTGGGATTTTCCCAGTGATTTTGTCGGGTACTGCATTCGCCAGGTTTGGGTGAATTTGCAGTGATTGTAAGCGTTCCATATTTTCTCATAATAAAATCTATATCTGACTATTGCACCGGTTTTCCCATCTTGGGTTTTTTCGGGGGTTTCCATACCCAAAATAATAGTGTCAATATTGTGATGTGTTGTGATTTATTTCTCAGTTTTATATTCCGCTACATACTGTAAAAGATATTCATGTGTGGTTATCAGTAGAGATTTTGAATTCGCTGTTTAGCCCTAGTTGAATAGTAAAGGAAAATTTACATGGTATCAGAGCTCTGGTGAGCTAAGCTGATATATTTGCAGCAACCGTGATAGATTAGGGGCAGATCTATAGGAAAACACAAACCTAGACTTCCAGATCTAGGGTTTGACAGGTAACACTTCACTATGGCCGTGCAATTGAGAGTTGAGGATAGACTCCAGGGGGCACAAAACTTTTCTACATGGAAAGAAAGGATCAGAAGGATCCTGAATGTTAGTGATGCACAGGAGCACGTTGACTGTACAAAAGTTGCACCCACAGATTCGGTAGATCTGATAGCTTGGAAGAAGATTGATTCTAGAGCCATGTTGATTATCATGGATGGAGTGAAGGACCATATAGTCCCTCACCTTTCTAGTAAGAGGACCGCAATAGAGATGTGGACGGCTTTGGAGAGCCTGTACCAAAGCAAGAACGAGAACTGAAAGATGGTGCCGCAAGAGAGGTGCGCAACACCAAGATGGCCAAGGGAGAAGGAGTGGTGCCTTATCTCATGAGGCTCACACAGATCAGGGATGAGCTTGGAGCTGTTGGCTCTAAGACAGTGGATGAGGAGCTAGTTCAGATAACCCTCAATGGCTTCTCTAAACCATTGGACACCTTTGTCAAAGGTGTCGTGGCTAGGGAGAAGCTCCCTGATTGGTAGAGACTATGGGATGACTTTGTGCAGGAGGAGACCCGCATGGGTCAAGGATCAGGCTCATCCAACAGTGCCCCACAGATTGTAGATGAGGAGGCTCTAGCCCTTACAGGGAAGAGCAAGGATAAGGCAAAGAGGAAGAAGGATGGTAAGAAGAACCTTGACGTGCCAAAAGTCAAGTGTTTTATATGCCACAAGCAGGGACACTTTGCCGTTACAACATCCCACTGAAATCCCCAAGCCCTTTCGCCTCCTCCACCGAGCGACTCATTTAGAGAATTCAAGCTAGGAATATCTAGGGGGTGAGGTATCTTGAGTAATGGCCTAGAGGTCCTAGATGACTGCCCATTTCCCTGCTTGTTGATTTGCTGCAAGTAACTCCTTGGGGCATTCCAACTTGACCACCTATGTTCGAGTAAGATTAACGTCTAAGAAAATCTTACTAGGGAGAGACAACAACATCTGCTTGGCTCTCGGAGCCTAAATTCAGTCGCTTCCTAATATGAATTGAATGAATAGTGTAGAATCATGGCTGGATGATGGCCTCTTTTGTGGAATATCAAGAAGCTCTAGGTAATCATGGAGGAACATGGTACCCACCTGCATGGGGTTTGGGGAAGGGGAGGGTGAAAGGAAGCCCCCTAACCTTCAAGTTTAGTTCACGAGCCCTTCGGTAATGCTCTTCTAGTAACTTGTCATGTGCTGCTTCCTCGACCGCAACAAGAGGAGGTGGGGCTCTGTCTCCATCCTTGACCACATTTTCCCAAGAGTTAAGATGGCTCTTTGTTTCTTGTTTGGAATTGTCTTGTTGGTTTTGAATGTCCTCACGCTTGTTTTTAAGGTCAAGGATTTCAGCATGTAAGGTATCATTTGGGGGTTGGATGCTTTCTTGTAATTTCCTTTCATCTAGTAGTTTCCCGAGTGATAGGTTCTCCAATTCCACTTCGATTACTCTCTTCAAAAGAGTAAGCATTTCTTGTTGGGCCTGTTGTATCTCAGAGTGAAGTTTGTTGTTTGTTGTTTCAAGTGATTCCATTTTTTGCAGCAAATTTTTTGTTTGGGATGTCTAGAACGAGAAGTTTGATTCCAATGCTATATTTGTGGGGATGTAGATTGGTCCTTGGTTCCTGTTACAGTTTTTGAAGTACTTGAGATGTCCCTTGTTGTAGAAATCATTTGTCTTTGGGGGAGTGGGGTTCGCCATTCGTCCTCGAACTGTCCTCTATCGAAGAATCCTTCCCTAAACCCATGAATTTCCAGAGAATAACCTACAAATTTGCTATTGTGAAATTACATATAACCTACAAATTTGCGGCAAATTAACTTAACCCACGAATTTGTAGCAAG
This sequence comes from Pseudotsuga menziesii, assembly GCA_001517045.1. NCBI lineage: Eukaryota > Viridiplantae > Streptophyta > Pinopsida > Pinales > Pinaceae > Pseudotsuga > Pseudotsuga menziesii. The sequence goes on from LPNX010380075.1 coordinate 173,252, forward strand.
TCCCACGATTTTTCTTTTGCAATTCCTCTCAATTCACGAGGAACAGAATCGAGTTGAGAGTGTGTGATTGAGAGCTCATGATTGGGGTGTAGTGGTTGGAAGGTCACGCATCTGAAGAGTAGAGAGGGCACACACAAGTTGACGTAAGTAGAGAGGCATGCACAAGTTAATGACGAAGGGCATGCATAGGATGGGGGCATAGGTCAACAGACTACAAATTAACCAGATGCTTAGTGAAAATAGCTGAAAACATACAACAAGTAACCATACGTGAATGATTCAAAGTGAATTAGTAACTAGTTATATCCATCTACATAGAAAATGGCATTAGATTGGTTGAGATTTAGTAGAAATTTCAGATCCTTTTAGGCTATTAGTTGGATGTGTAAATCTAAGTCATAGGGTTCGTCGAACCTAATCCTTGAGGTTCGAGGTTCGACGAACCTCAAAAAAAAATTGAAATTCGTTCAGGTTCGCCGAACATGAAAGACGAACCTAATGTCGAACCTGAAGTCGAACCTGAACCTGAAGGCGAACCTAATGTCGAACCTAAAGCCGAACCTGGACCTGAAGGGAAATTTTTTACTGAAAAAAATTTGAAATTAAAATTAAAAAAACACAATACCAATAAATTAAATGCTCTATTTATTTATGTTATCTATGAATTAAATGCTCTCTATTTATTTATGTTGTCTATAAATTAAATGTTGTTGATTTATTTATGTTGTCTATAGATTAAATGCTCTCTATTTATTTATGTTGTCTATAAATTAAATGCTCTCTGTAATTTGAAATATCATACCTGTAGTCTACATAAGAGCACACCAAACAACAAGTAAGAACATAGATTTACCCCTAAGAACAAACTACTGTTGTGGGTAGCATGTAAATCTGTTGTTAAACCACAAAAACCTACTCTTAGAAGCACAAATCTATGAGCAGAAATGTCATAAACAACAAGTATATACGACGAAATTATGAATAGTGACCTAAGTGCTTTGAATCCTATGGGCTATGAGGTGTAGAAAATAGTTAAGGGGCGTATATGAAGAAAGTTTATATATATAAATATAGTCAAACCTATTGTCGAACCTCATCCGAACCTCATCGGAAAATTCGAACTTGAACCGAACCTAATCCTTGTTGAACCCGAACCCGAACCCGAACCTGAACCGTTTGACTTAGGTGTAAATGGTGAAATTTATGCCATGTAATGAAAGACAAACTAGATCTGAAATTAAGAAGGAACTGTTTGAAGAGTGTTGTAAACTGTATACCATTTAAACATAAACAACTAAAAAAACGGTTAGCTTATTTAACCCAACCTAGACGTGAAAAATGTGAAAAACCATGGGCTAAATAGATGAAATATTCACAAATGCTTGCAGAAATAAAACATACCATAAATTATGCTAAAGATTGATTTTTATGAAGAAAAATAAGCATGAGTGGTACATCAAAGTCAAAGATGAAGTGCTGCTCTCTTGAAGAGGGTATCAGTGGGTTATTTCCTGAACTTTGTTCAAATATTATGAGTTCGTTCCTTTATGACCACATGCCCTTTCCTATGGACATTAGAAACTAGTCAAGAGTTTTCTTTCTTTCTTGTGACCATCTAAACCTTGGTCCTTTTTTTAATAATTTTACTAAATCTGGAATTATCAAAATTCAGGAAATAACCCACTGATACCCTCTTCAAGGCCCACAGGTGTGCATGAAGAAGGGGATGCACCATCTACAAGGAGAACATGAAGCAATTATAGAACATCACCTAGTGTTAGACAATATAATGTGTGACTTATGGAAATACTTACATATATGCAAACATTAACCTAAAAGGCTATTAAATGCACTTTTCTAATATCTCATTAATTAATTATCCCAATAACCTTAGAATTACCATGGTGTACTTATAATTGATCAAGATTTTCATGATTTACCTTTACAACCAAGTATATTTCCTAAGTTTCTAAGTAAGCCGAGGGTGATGAAGTGAATGTGATGTTAGGGAGAGAGTGTTTGTGAATCAACTATCATAGGAAGGAGTATGATTTCTAGTTCTACCCCTTAGCTTTCAAGAGCTAGGGGTTAGTGATTTTTCTTCCTTGTGTATGCCATGGAAGGGAATACTTTTATTCTTGAGTTACCCTTTCCTTTCGCCATTTTTTACGATCCATTTAAAAAAAAAAAATTTTAATTCATTTTTATTGTGAGTCCTTTTCTTTGGATTTGGCTTTGATAAGTTGGGACATAAGGATCATGGCTTTTGCATAGGGGTATAGCTTGCATTTATCATTTAGTTCCATTTCCCTTAGAGTACTTTGACTTTTTTGACTTAAGCACCATACACAAGAATAGTTTATAGAGACTTTAGAACATGATATATAATAAGTTAAGTGTAAAAGAGGTACATGATTGAAATGGGTGAAATGGCTAGTGAAATGACATGTTATGAAAATGGCTAGGTAAAATGTTGTAAATGTCATGAAATGAGGGTCACACTTAAATCCATAGGGATACACCTAACCCTCAGGGCCATACACTTAATCTGGTGAAGAATTGTAACCACACTGTGAGGCTCTCGAAACTATTGAAACAACAATCTAGGATACGTGAGTCATTATAGAGTAACACCATAGACCCCCTACGATCATGTCCACACATAAGAAAACATTAACCATCAGTCAACTAGGGAGGATATATCATAACACTAGTGCAATTGCATGTTGCTATAAAATCTCTGGCACATGGCACATATCATGCTGAACTGAGCTAGCTGAAAGTGTCTCTATCAAATGTCCACGGGCAAACCATAGATCTCATCTGTGGAATTGCTGGATGTAATGGAAGGTCACATAGGCAATAATGATCAAGTCATCCCATACATGTTAGGTGGTAACCATCTTAATGTACTCTATTGACAATATATATAGAAATATCTATATATTACTTAAGCTGACATGCAAAGGGTCTTTTGTAGATATGGGTGTGACATGAAAAAATAGCCCTTAATGTGAATGTCAACATGTATGGACATCTATGTTGCCAGGGTACCCGTACCCGAGGGTACGGTACACGTACTTGTATCGGGTACACGTACCAGGTACTTGGGTACTCGTAGGGTACGTCTCCTGCTGTACCCCATACTGGGTCCACGTACCCGAGACTCTGTTGTAAAAAAAATGGGTACTTATAGGTGAAATGGTATGCCGTACCCCGTGTTTGGGTGCTTTGTACCCCATGTTTGGATACTCCAGGGGTACGGCCGACTCAATAAAATGCAATTCATTGGGGATAATGTAATGACCCCCCACCAAATCTGAACTAATTTTTTGCTAACTACGTATGGAGTTTGATTCAGGACTTATGTCAAACACTTTGCAACACTGTTCAAATTCCACTGAATATTGTCCAAATCTAGTAGATTGATTTTACATTGATTTACAATGAATGTTTTTATGGTTTTGTGTTCAGCACTCATGGAACATAATTTGACTACCAAATGTGCACATAAAAAATATACATATTTTTTTAATATTTAGAAATACCCTCACATCAACACAGGAATATATTTGGCAAGTTTCAATTTTTTATTGCCTGTAACAACAGTACAAATAGGTGTTTAAATAAGATTTCAAGTGTACTTTCATGTCTGAGTTTGATTCTCTATTACAGCTGCCTGGTACAATGATTTATCAAATTTTATGTAACTTCCAGTCTTTTAATTGATATCTACTGAGTCTATGATTTATCAAATTTTATGTTTCAAAATTTCAATCTGAATGTTCACTGTTCAAATAATCAGCGAATTTATAATTATGAATCATGATTCATAATTTATGAAGAAATCTATATGCATGCATGATGTGACTATGACATATATATATATATATATATATATATGTACGTTCCCAAGTACCCTTTTTCAAAAACTGGCGTCCCCGTACCCATACCCAAGTTTCCTGGCAACTTAGATGGACATACTCCTTGAGGAGTATTCTCCATTTCCTGAAATTTTGAAAGTACTATTTCCAAGCCCCAATTTTTTTCCAAAGCCAATACTGTTCCCATTTGCAGATGGCATTGCCACTACGTTTAGGTACCTTTCTGGACGTTCTTTCAAAGTTTCAAGCGGTTTCCATACTTTATGGACAGATTAAAAGTCCTGATTATCTGTTATGTACATGTTTATCCCTTTAGTCCCTTTTCAACATCTTTTGGATCTTTGATGTTCTTTTCCCTGTCAGCTATTCATTTCCATCGGTTTTCTTAGTGAACCAGAGCACTCACCTCTTTCACGTGTTGAGTTTTCCTATCATTTGAGAAATTTGTAAGGTTTATTGGAATATTGATGTGATATGGTTTCAAGCTGATCAATGATTGAGCATCCCTTGTCTTTTGATTGAAAGTATTCTATTGGTTTTGAGTGCCAGGAACAAAGGAAGCTCCTGCACAAGGCACAAGGAATGATGCTAACGAGCGATTTCTCAAAATGTGGGGATGGTGATGTTTTTTCAATTTTCTCATTTTAAAGGAGCAATATAAGAAGAATGACTTGTTTTTACGTAGTTTCTGGCTTTTGATGGCTTGATCACAATGGCAACCTTATTGCAGTATTATTTTCTTTCTATACAATATATAGCATGGCTATGGTTTTCAGAGTCACCAAATAAATGATCCTTAATTTATTTGCAAAATGTGCATCAAATATGATTTGGCTGCCAATTAATGAATATTTTTTTAAGGTCTCTGTAATGTTTTTAATCTGATGTGGCAGGAAATCAGAAAAAATCAATGAGAATGAAATAATGGAAGATGATTTTATGGATGATACAAGCATTGAAGATGATATTTCCATTGAGGACACAGTCTCAGAAAGTGATGGTCTACCCTCGGAGGTTTGAGAGAGTTTTGCAGTGTTGGAACTTTTTAGCCAATTATGTTTTTAGATTTGAGTCTTGACATCCTGAGTGGGTTGTGTTTTCAATTGTAGGAAGAGAATGACTTCTTAGATATATTTAGAAGTGAAATTGTGGAAGATAATTCAGAAGGTATGCGTATTTATTTTTCCATGTCAAGATATGTCATAAATGTTTTGTGAGCACTATATGCTATTTTTCTCTAAGGATGTCATTCCAAAACCTTTGAACATATATGCTCACAGAACTTGTTTGAATGCAGAAGAGGATGATGCTGGTAATGCTTTGCAAGGCCAAAATAAGACACTGCAGTCAGAGATTGATAAGCACAAGAAACAGCTAGAGAGACACAAACAGAAGGTTAGACATGTCCAGTTACCCCCTGAACATCTGGTTGAAAGAATGGATGGTTTGATTTTTTTTTTTATGGCAGGGATTAATGCCTTTGGAGACATCCAGAGGGGTTTGAAACCCCACTTTCTGTAGTTTTTCCTGCTTTTTAATAAAGGCTCCTTCAGTGTTTGGAACACAGTTCTAACTTGTAAGTTAATTTTACTCAAGTTTCACTGACTTTATTGCTTTTTGCAAGGGATTTGACCAGAAAAACATGGACCTGTTTCACCAAAACTTTCTGGGTGTAATCTGGTCCAAATCCTGTCCTTGGATCTGTAATACAGATATTAGGAAAAAAGAAGAAGTGAGAAACCCTAGAGCGGATTACGTTACTGAAGACATGAGGGCTCAATAACACAACACAATATTATTATGAGATGGTACAACAATACATTGAGGGTCCTTGTTCTTATAAAGTGTCTGAGTGGCCAAAACTCTAACTGACTAAAACCTAATACGTAAACTTTAATTTTTTAACTCAGAATCACTAAGGTAATTTTATTACGTAAGTAGCCTTATATCTTAACACCCCCCCATAAGGTGTACGGTGCTGAAATCGAATACATATAGTGAAAAACACATAAACTGAGAACAAAACAAAGGTAGTCATTGTTTAGAAGTGTTGCTGCCTAATGCGCACCTCAGGTAACGTGGCATAAATCTTCAAGCTACTGGGTGCGTCCTTGGGGGCAAGTCACGAGCCAAGTACTGTCACTTAAAACTTTATTCCTCCGTCTAGGCCAACTCCTAGCAAAGCCAAGGGGGGTGGTCCCTAATAAAATAACTAAGGCTAAAGAAGCTAAGTTACAAAACTAAAAGTAATTCTAGGAGTTTCGAAATACTGAACAAGAAAGCAATGACAGTAAAATTTATAGTAGCGGCATGCAATATAATCAACTAAGACATGTAAATTGATTTAAATCAAAGATTGATAAGTAGACCAATAACAAAGAAATTAAATAATTGCTACTGAAGGGAAGATGTTGTGCAGTGCCTCTCGACAATCTCAATTATTTTATGAGTGGATTAAGAAGTGGGTTAATTCTTGGTTTTGCCCACTTAGACTTTATCCTCAATAGTAAGTGTAGAGCAACAGTGCCGGATGTCCAACGGGGAGAGAATGAATCTCATTAATGAGTATCCCCCTGACTTCTCGTCATGTTCTATGCAACCACTTCGACAATAAAGTTTAAGATGGATCACCCTATTAACTAGCCACTAATATCCCCTTTCTGATTGTTAACCAAAGCTTAGGCAAGCCTGTGATGGTCACAAGAGCATATTGGAGGACAAAAGCCAAGGTTCAACTACTCTTAAACATAAATAAAATAAAAACAAAAACAACTAAGTGAAGTGGGTGCATAAGGTGAAAAATATGAACTAAGCAATTAAGATTAAAAGTCCCTCCAAACAAAAAAGATACAGATCCCCCCCAGGGGGATGGGATGTGGACACTATGTAGCCCACTTGCTTTTCTTTTTTATTTATGGTTATTGCAACGAAGGGAATACTTGTGGTCCTTTATAGATTAGGCATCACAAGTTTACAAGTTTGGAGGCTTTAAACAAATGCTTGAATAAAGGTATAAAAGAAGATGGGTTCTCGGATGGCTTAAAGTGTCAAAATTTCGACAACACTTCTCTTTACCTGTTTGTCAAGAGCTGAAAAACAACCAACAAATTTGAGCTAAAGATGCTCAATTAGTAAAAAAGGGCATAAACTTTAGCTATCTACTGAAGTACTTGATTATATGTAAACTTATAGAATGCAAGTACTTAGTTTTGAGAGTTAGATCTACGAAAAATGGGCCTTTAAAAATTAGATCTAACCTACAAATGCATACTTAAATTAGATTAGCTTATGATATCCTTTGAAATGGACTAGTTTGATTAACTATGCATAACATAACTAGTAACAAAAGACTTTGAATTTTAAGATGAAAGAAGGCGAAGAGAAGAAAGCCCTCGAACTTGGGCTTGGGGTCTTAGTAGTGGAACTTGGAGGGACTATGTTCTTCTTGAGATTGCTTCAAGATGAGGAGGATGATGACTTGCTCAACCTCTTCTCCAAGCTAGATAACCTGCAACTCTTAAACACACTTGCACAAGAGAGGTTAAAAGCATTGGTGTTAACTACAAGAGAAGCTTAAAAAACATGCATCTAAACAAAAATAACATGTATCTCTAAGAGATCGAATGTAACTAAACAGTAAGATGATAGATAAACAAATCAACTTCTCTTACCCAAATGGGAGATAACTCCCTTTGAAGGCCAATAATTAACCAACAAAACAAGATACAAGGATATACCAAGACATAGATTACCTCATAAGCTTAATAGTAAACATCCATACACATGAAGAGAGCCACACTATTCTTGCCACTAAAGCCTTTATTCATTCAATACTTCAACACAAATTACAAAGTGTTTCCAACAGAGGTTCGACCTTCCATCCAAAACAATGGAGAAGAGCCTCGCTTAAATAGAAGAAAAGAAACTTAAGAGGGCGCATTAGCTAGAGATAGAGATAAGGATGAATGGATCCTATTACACTGCATCTGTACCCAACACACCTTCAAGTGTACCCCAGGGAGAGAGGGCCATTTTTTCAACAAGGAGGGGTGTTATCGAGCAATGGTGGTCATGGCTGGGCACTTTGTGTAATGTCCTCTTCTGCTTAGGCATTGAGGACCGACCCGCTAACCTATGTGATTCCTGTAGGTTCGAGCAGGGACTGACAGTCAAGGAATCAACCGAAGACTGATGCCATATACCGAAGATCTAGGGCATCAATATTATATCACCATTGGGTTGAAGAGGGCCACCAGAGCCAAAGGTCACCTACATGCATGACATCTGAGCATTATTTAATGATGCATCCACCTGATTAAGTCTCCATGCGCATGCATGCAAGTCAACTGCAAATTAGAAGTTAAAGTGACCTAATTAGGTCAAAAGTTAGGGTTTTCGCAGTTGAAAGTTATAAAAGAAAGATAAAGTGAATGGAGAAGACACTCATGTGAATATTGATTTGTGGAGTTGAATTGGAGAGCTCGGCGAGCTAAGTTGGGGTTGAGTGCATGCTCAGCTAACTGGTGTATTTCTGCAGCGAAATTTATCTGCCCTAGTTCATCATTAGGTTGGATCATCCAGGTTTAACACTAGTTCATCATCTGGTTACATTCAGTAGTTATTTCGGGAGGTTGATTATTCACCAGCTGGAGAGTTCCACCATCATACTGTGTTACCGTGGTCAGAGACAAAGCAATTCGTTTTCTTATCTACAGGGGTCAAAACTTCTGCATGCTACTTCTATTCATCTTAGAGCACCTTCATTACCCTTCCCCTAGAAGAAGGGCTGTTCAGCTTGAGTATTAAGCAAGTTATTAGCAGTGCCCCCTTTCTGGAAGACGTTGTTCTGCATGGGCGAATTGATTTGAGGAGGACATTCACATTTTGGGCTATTGAGCCACCGTTTCTTTTGCATGCTGCTTCCATCACGGTCAGAGGGGTACTATAACCCTATTGCACCTCATCTAGGCCTTCAACAATGGCTTATTTATTATTCTGGAGCATCTACAGATTGAGAGGAGGGCACATTCACCTGTGGAGAGCGATTTGGTTTATCTCCCTATTCCCCTGTCAGAATCCTTGCATGCGAGGACCATCCTCTTCACCATCAACAGATCTATATACTGGTACGTACATGCATTGACTTCTCCTATTTTATAGCGTCTCAGTATTTTCTAGGGCACAGATCTGCATGCATGCAAAGATTGGGGTTTGCTTTCCTATTTTATTGAGGCATAAGTCTATTAGCCATCTACAGTACACACATAAAAAGAAAAATACCAGTTTGGGATATTACAGTGGTATCGGAGCTATTTTCCTTGCCAGCTGTGGGCATGCAAAATTTATAAATGAATTCAGGAGGCCCATACAACATTACTCACAGGAGAGGAGTCAGAGGACATAGATTTGGGGAACAAAGAGTATCAGTTTGAAAAAGGCAAAGAAACAATGGCCGATGATGATAAAACAACTTTCAATAGTCTCATATCAGCCATAAAAGAACTCACTACTGGGCAAAAAGAAATGATGAACACCTTCAGGAAAATGATTGAGAAGAATGTGCCCATCCCACACAGTTCCTTATTTCTCAACAGTGATAGGGTATCCACCAACAGTAGTATGGAGCACTTACATACCAACATGTAGAGCCATCCCCATACATACAAGCCTTTCCGACCTACCATGCCTCAATTCTTAGATAGTCCAGCTGCAGTACCTCTAGCACAAGCAGAATCAGAAGAACCCATGAGTGCCTATTTGAGAGAATATAGAGCTTTAGGAGAGGACTTCCATTCAGCCACGAACTTCACTGACTCCTGCCACTTTAAAAGGAAGAACAGACCCAAAGCTTAGAATAGGCCATTCACCCAGAACTATGAGTTACAGCGCACCGTACGAAAACTGACTATCCCTACCTTTGAGGGCACTCGGGGTGGCCCAGCCAGGAATTGGGTGCAGAAGTTGGATACATACTTCCAGCTCAACCCCATGATTGAGATAGATGCCATTAAATTGGCTACTTTGCATTTGGATGGAGAAGCACATGAGTGGTGGTACCACGGGTTAGTGACACTGGGTCACAACACCATCACCTCATACCTAGATTTTACACAGAGGCTCATTGAGCGGTTTGATCGGAAGGATTCGGAGGTACACTTTAGGGAGCTGACACAGCTCAAGCAGACATGTAGTGTAGATGCATTTATTTCTGAGTTTCAGAGGATAGCAGTCATGGTCACAGATATATCAGAGAGCAGGTTGATTATGTTGTTCACTGAGGCTCTCACTGAACCCTTACGGGGATGGGTCAAGTCTTATAGGCCCACCACCCTAATAGATGCCATCAGATGGACTAGAGACTTGTAGGATGCAGTGCCCAAAAATAGGTTTCCTCCCAGGACCAATTTTCCTATTAAAGATAAAGAAAGGAAACCCTTCTAGAAAGAATGGCCCAAGAAAGAATGGATGGACAATGATTCCCGACATGACCTTAGAAGAAAAAAGTTATGCTTCACTTGCCAGGAACCATGTATACCAGGTCACAATTGTTCAGGAAAAGGAAAGGCCTACTACATAGAGGCTTATTTCGACAGTGAGGAGGATGAGGATTACCAGGATCAGGAGCAGGGATAGACAACAGAGACAGTTGCTGAGGGACAGGCCTCAGGAGGTACCATTGTTACCATGATAGGGGTTCCTAGATTGCACACTCTTCGGATCAGAGGTACCATACATGGCCACAGAGTGGGAGTATTGATAGATGGTGGGGCATCCCACAACTTTATTGATGCTGCATGGGTTAAAAAGAGAGACATTCAGACTGAGAGCTTTGATGAGTTTTAGCTAGCAACAGCAGGTCACACCATGGAGTGTAGTCAGAGGATTCCTAAATTAAAGGTAACACTTGGGAATTATACAGTGATAGAGACATTCTATGTGGTAGATGTACCTGACATGAATGTGGTACTAGGAGTTCAATGGCTGTATTCCATAGGGAAGTATTCCACAAATTACCAGACCATGGAGATGAAGTTTACAGGAGCAGAAGGACAGAAGGTAGTATTGAGAGGTATGAATACCTATCTTCCCACAACAGTGACATCACATAGGATGGAGGCAGTACTTCGGCAGGGAGATATTGAGTGGGCTATAGAGTGTATGGCTACCTTCAAGAAACCACCAGATGAGGCCACACAACATCCAGCAAATATAGAGGCCTTACTGCAGAAGCACAAGGCAGTATTAAGAGACCTTCCAGCAGGTCGACCTCCAGATAGGGGATTTGAGCACATTATTGAGTTAGAGGAGGGGACCCAAGCAGTTATCACCACTCCTTACAGACATCCCAAGAGGTATAAAGATGAGATAGAGAGTACGATCAAGGAACTACTCAAGCTGGGGTACATCAAACCTAGCTCTAGTCCCTTTGCATCTTCAGTAGTGCTAGTGAAGAAAAAAGATGGAACCTTACGCATGTGCATTGATTACAGGGCACTCAATAAGAAGACCATAACAAACAGGTATCCCATCCCTAGGATTGATGAGTTGATGGATGAACTACAGGGGGCAAAGTACTTTTCAAAAATTGATCTCCGCTCAGGGTACCATCCGATTCGGGTCAGGGAACATGATGTTCCAAAGACCGCTTTCTGTTGCCACTACGGACATTATGAGTTTCTAGCAATGTTGAAAAAGTCGGCAAGGGTCCCGAATACAACTTCTCGGCAACATCGGCGAAAAATCGGGAAAAGTCGGCAAGCATTAAAAAATACAAAATACATTCATTTTTTTTGGATTTTAAACATTTAAAGCAACAATAACATCAGATAAACACATTGGAACATAAATATGGAGAAAGCATTGATATATATCATCATGATGTAGTCATGCCAAATGTAAAATGATACATCAAAGTCGATATTGTATCACGAAACATCATAGTTGTCCAGTCAAGGACTTAAAAGTGGATAACCAATACAACATGACATCACATATATTATATATAAATGTATTCAAGGAAAACTAACATCTAGCTATCTAATATCAATGCTCTCTTCTCGAGTTTTCCGTTCATACTTCATATTTTTCCCTACTCCAATGATTAGGTTTATATAAGGTTTTCATAAATGCTTTTTATTTGTCCCTCCATCTTATGACTTAAACCTAATTTTTGAAAGGTATATTTTATTGATTTGTTTTGTCAGCCATTAAACGTATTTCTTGTTTTGTATTTGTGATAAATCATAGATGTATTTTTCACTCCTCCCAAATTGAATTTCTGACATGAGTCTCACATTTAGCCCTAATTCATCTACCACTTGAAACACTGCTCTCTTTTTCCTACAATGTGCTATGATGATCACTCAAAATATGTTTGCTCAAAAAATTCCCTAATAGGGAAAAAAGTAATTCAATTACCATTGTGATCTTTGATAAACGAATACATATTTTGTGAAGATTATCCTTGCATGGTTTGATCTTCAAATACAACAAAGTTTTGAAATATTTATACGGTAGAGGAAAGGTGTTAGTATACAACAAAATTTGCTAAATTGGCAAATTTTTGGAAAATTAGTCATTTTAGCCATTTTAGCAAAAATAGAGATTTTCTGGAAAAAGTTGGGACTTGCCATTTTTAGCCTTTGCGACTTTTTGAAAAGTTAAAAACTCACGACTTTTTGAAAAGTCGACGATTTTTCGAAGATTTTTTCAACACTGGTTTCTAGTGATGCCATTTGGGCTCACTAATGCACCAGTTACTTTCCAGTCATTCATGAACCATATCTTCAGGACGCAGTTACGTAAATACAGTCGAACTTGGGAAGAACATTTGAGACATCTTGATGAAGTACTTGGTATTCTACAGAAGCAGTTGTTATATGCCAAAATGTCCAAGTGTGAGTTCGATGTGCAGGAGATGTTGTACTTAGGACATGTGATAGGGGCCAACGGGGTCCAGGTGCACTTAGAGAAGATTTGAGCAATTTTGGATTGGCCTACACCTAAAAATGTGACAGAACTGAGGGGCTTTTTGGGCCTTTGCACCTACTACAGGAGGTATGTCAGTGGATTCTCACAGATGACCGCACCCCTCACAGATGTTACCAAGAAGGGGGCATTCAGTTGGTCAGAGGCAGCACAACAAACATTCGAGAAAATGAAGAAGGTAATGAGTTCATGCCCAATATTAGCTTTACCAGACTTTTCTCAATCCTTTGTGTTAGAATGTGATGCTTCAGGAGAGGGAATTGGGGCAGTTTTGATGTAGAACAACCACCCCATTGCATTTGAGAGCAGGAAGCTCAAAGACTATGAGCGCCACTATTCGATATATGACAAAGAGATGTTAGCCATCCTCCGTGCGCTAACCAAGTTCAGGCAATACTTAGAGGGTGCCAGGTTGAAGGTTAAGACAGATCACAACAGCTTGAAATACTTCCTAGAGCAGAAAGAGCTAAACGAAAGACATTAGAAATGGGTGAGCAAAATTCAGGCCTATGACTTCGAGATTGAGTACGTAAAGGGGAAGAGCAACGTAGTGGCCGATGCACTTTCTAGATGACCAGCTACTTTATCCCTTATGAGCATGTCATCAGATTGGAGGTCTCATCTTTTGGTTGAGTACTCCAAAGATAAGTTGGCTTGTGAGCTATTGGATGGACAGATTCAGGATGATAGGTACAGGGTCATTGATGACATCATATACTACAAAAACAGAATCTTCTTGGTTCCAGAGTCTCCCCTCAAGAAGAAAATTTTACAGGCATTGCACGATTCACCATTAGCAGGGCATCAGGGGTTTCTCAAGACCTACAGACAGATTCGAGAAAGGTTCTCATGGAAGGGCCTCAAGAAAGATGTGATACAACATGTGAGGGAGTGCAGCTTGTGCCAACAAAACAAAATAGAGCACATCCACTCGGCTGGTTTACTACATCCCTTACCTATTCCCGAGCAGAAATGGGAGAGCATCTCTATGGACTTCATTACTGGGCTGCCCAAGGTTCAAGGCAAAGACTGCTTGTACGTAGTAGTGGACAGATTGACCAAGTTTGCTCACTTCTTTGCCATATCATCAAATTGTTCAGCAGCACAGGTAGCATAACTATTTTTCAAAGAGGTATTTAGACTCCACGAGTTACCCAAGATCATTGTTAGTGACAGGGACAGCAAATTCATAGGAGCCTTTTGGCAAGAGCTTTTCCGGTTAGTGGGGTCCGAGTTAGCCATGAGCACAAGTTATCATCCGTAGAGTGACGGGCAGACAGAGATTGTTAACAAGTGGATTGAGGGATACTTGAGAAATTACGTATCAGGTCAGCAAAGGACATGGATCAAATGGTTACACTTGGTTGAACATGCTTACAACACCACCTACCATATGACCATTGGGATGACCCCTTTTCGAGCCCTGTATGGGTATGATGCTTCCACTTTTGCAGACCAGATATTTGGCGATAGTAGGGCCCCCAAGGCCAAAGAGTGGATTCAGGAGGGTCAAGATATCCTCAAGATACTCAGGGAGAACATACAGGCTGCTCAAAATCAACAGAAGATATATGTGGACAGGCACAGGGTTGAGCACAGTTTTGAGGTGGGAGACTTCGTTTATTTACGCCTCCAACCTTATCAACAGTCATCTCTTAAAAATAAAGGAGCGGAAAAACTCCAACCTTGCTTCTATGGTCCATACAAGATAATTTGGAAGGTTGGAGAGGTAGCATATGAGCTAGAACTACCCCTAGAGAGCAAGATTCACAACGTATTTCATGTCTCCAACCTCAAGAAGGCAGTCAGTCAACAGATTGTTACGTCTTTCGAGCTGCCTCCCGTTGATGACGAGGGGCAATTGATTCTGATTTTGGTGCGCATCCTAGAGGTACGAGAGTGGAAACTGAGGAACAGAATCATCAGAGACTACTTGGTTCAGTGGAAAGATCTTCCTATAGAGGAGGCCACTTGGGAGGCAGAACAGGTATTACAGCACCCAGCTTTACAGTTGCTTGAGGACAAGCAAATTCGAGCGGGGAGGACTGTAATGTCCCCTTCTGCTTAGGCATTGAGGATCGACCCGCTAACCTATGTGATTCCTATAGGTTCGAGCGGGTACTGACAGTCAAGGAATTAGCCTAAGACTGATGCCATATACAGAAGATCTAGGGCATCAATATTATATCACCATTGGGTTGAAGAGGGCCACCAGAGCCAAAGGCCACCTGCATGCATGACATCTGAGCATTATTTAATGATGCATGCACTCGATTAAGTCTCCATGTGCATGCATGCAAGTCAACTGCAAATTAGAAGTTAAAGTGACCTAATTAGGTCAAAAGTTAGGGTTTTCGCAGTTGAAAGTTATAAAAGAAAGATAAAGTGAATGGAGAAGACACTTATGTGATTATTGATTTGTGGAGTCGAATTGGAGAGCTCGGCGAGCTAAGTTGGGGTTGAGTGCATGCTCAGCTAACTGGTGTATTTCGGCAGCGAAATCTATCTGCCCTAGTTCATCATCAGGTTGGATCATCCAGGTTCAACACTAGTTCATCATCTGCTTACATTCAACAGTTATTTCGGGAGGTTGATTATTCATCCAGCCGGAGAGTTCCACCATCATACTGTGTTACCGTGGTCATAGGCAAAACAATTCGTTTTCTTATCTACAGGGGTTAGAACTTCCGCATGCTACTTCTATTCATCTCATAGCACCTTCACTACCCTTCCCCTGGAAGAAGGGCTGCTGGAAGAAGGGCTGCTCAGCTTGAGTATTAAGCAAGTTATCAGCAGTGCCCCCTTTCTGGAAGACGTTGTTCTGCATGGGCGAATTGATTTGAGGACATTCACGTTTTGGGCTATTGAGCCACCGTTTCTTCTGTATGTTGCTTCCATCACGGTCAGAGGGGTACTATAACCCTATTGCACCTCATCCGGGCCTTCAGCAGTGGCTTATTTATTATTTCGGAGCATCTACAGCTTGAGAGGAGGGCACATTCACTTGTGGAGGATGATTTGGTTTATCTCCCTATTCTTCTATCAGAATCCTTGCATGCGTGGACCATCCTCTTCACCATCAATAGATCTATATATTGGTACGTACATGCATTGACTTCTCTTATTTTATATCATCTCAGTATTTTCTAGGGCATAGATCTACATGCATGCAAAGATCGGGGTTTGCTTTCCTATTTTATTGAGGCATAAGTCTATTAGCCATCTACAATACACACATAAAAATAAAAATACCAGTTTGGGATATTACACTTTGGTCCATCCTTTAGGAGTACTATGGCTTAATGGCGTTGTTGACTACCCTTTGTTGGGGTTTTTTAACCTCGGGGTTGATGTCCGGAGCTTTTATGGGTTGACCACTGGGTCACATGGATCCATATCTTGTTTATGTGCTCTGGTGGCCTCTGCTTCAGCTACGAGATATCCGTCTCCCTTCACAGCCACTTTGGACACTGTCCTGGCCCTTTAGTTAGTGAGCACCTGCTCTCCCTGGCCTTATCCCCTTAGAGAAGGCCATCCTCCCTACCAGGCCTTTCCATGCTTTGAGGAGGGCGTTGAGGGATTTTACAACATTCTAAGCGTTAGATGGGGTATAACGCCCTCCCTCCAGCTCACTCCAGACTTTCGTTCGGAGTGATTAACTTATTTGAGCGTATTTTGGCACCTGGGGGTACAAATACCCCAGGTAGCCTACCTTGAGCCTACCTTAGGTCATATTTTATTAGTATTTTGTTTTAATTTTAAGTTGACATTTTATAATTTCAAATTGACATGTTTTAAGGCATGTAGGCCTGGATATTTTGTAAAAGTGAGTGTGAGATCATATAATTAGATCTCTTCACTTTCATTTTAAAGACAAGACTCATGGGGTAAAACATTATGCATTTGTTCTACCATCTACCCTTCTTAGGGCTCTTTGGAGAGATGCGCCCCTCTTGATGGAAGATTTTTCTTGGTTATGCAAGCTTTTTAAACATTAGCCCCTGGAGGTTTGGGTTTCTTATCTCTTTGTTTGAATGTTGGTAGATGATGCATGTTCATGACTAAATGGTAGCCTTAGTGATGCATTTCTTCTAGAATATGCCATTTCCAGTACTTTTGTTACCTTAGCAAGTAGAGGCACGTCTTCTTGTGAGATCCCTCTAGGATTTTCCCTTAGTTTTTTAGGATAGTTGTCTACCCTGGATTTCTTTCTCACTAGGTAAGCCATCCTCCCTCGATGCCCCAGGTTGGGTAGGGCTTTTGCTAGGGTTGCTTTCCTTTGTCTTCACATCTTTTCATTTTCAGAACCTAATATCTAGGGTTAGTTCTAGGTTAGTTTTAGGTTTGCAAAATTTATAAAATTTCATAAAAATAAGAATTTTGGCCAATTTAGGGCCTCCCAAAATTTTTGGTTCCTAAAATTTCGTGCCATAAAATACAACGCCCTAAATTTTCGGGCACTAAATTTTCGTGCCCTAAAACTCCACACCCTAAATTTTCGGGTCCTAAAATTCTGTGCCCTAAATCTTTGGGCCCTCCATAAACTTTCGGGACCTAAAATTCTGCGGTCTAAATTGTTGGGCCCTAAAATTCGGAGCCCTAAATTTTAGCGCCCTAAAATTTCGGGCTTTCCCTAAAATCTCGAGCGTCCTAAAAATATTGGTCTGAAATTTATGCCTGCTGCTAGAAATTTGTCTTAGACTTTCTTCAATGGTTGGGTTATACATACTGCTGGCCTAAATACTGATTTATGACTGATACATAGTAAAGTTCATACTTTATCTCTAATATACTCCTGTTAATAGTTCATGGTGTATGAATGCTTGTAATTTGGATAATATCTGTGTGTCACTCTTGTTATATGATACATGCATTATCTAGGACTAAAATTGGTTCTTTGAAGTAGATGTATAAATGCACTTGCACAATTCATATTCATAGTACATCTACTCCACTTTTTGATTGACTCCATTAGGCACTGGTCACTAACTTCACACGTTGCAAGATATATTTGTGTCTTCGTGTCTTTTGCAGAGTTAAATAGGGCTCTCCACTAGGAGGTTTCGAATTTCAAAGAAGTTTGGAGAAGTGACTAAGGTGACAGTGGTCACTTTCTCCACATATGCTTGTCAGTGGCTTGGACTACCACTTCAACTGGTAACAGATCCAATCTCCAATGATGGTTGCCACCACTCAAAATCAACTTCCTTCCAAAAGCCACCTCCAAAAATCAGCTTTGTCATGAGAGATGTGCCCCCCCTCCCCCTTTGAGAGAACTTGATTTGCTTTGGTTTGCTTGGAATCATCAAGGTTTGGCTTCTAGTTATCTTGGAAAGGTTATCGCTTTACTTTTCCACCATTGAAGACATGTCTCCGACATGTTTGCTTGATTTTTTGAGATGCTAATTTTTTCATTTTTCTATTTTTGGCCTTTTTATTTACTTTTCGAGAAAACATGAAATTAAATGATAAATAATCACTATTTTCAATTTTAAAGTGGGTTCTTAGCTAAAGTGGGTGCTCTGGGTTAGAAAATGAGCATCCCGATGGCAAAATCCACTTCCTAGTACCACTTTTATGACTTAGTGAATTTTTATTATTAAAATACCCTACGTTTTACATAAAAATAAAAAAATAACGAAAAATTAAAAAACACCTAGGGGGACTTAGCACATGTTTATATGACTAAAAGCGAATGACTAGCATGGTATTATACATAGACACTAGGCTTTAAAAAACGATATATAATTAACAAGGAAAAAACACTCTAGAGTAATTGGATTGATGACCAAGTCCTAGGATAGCTATAACTTTACGAAAGTTCATCATGCTACATCATTTATTACAATTCCCCATGGGGTATGAACATGCGAAAGTGAAAAAAGGGGGGCCAAAAATGGCTTGCTGCACTTTTGAACTTTGATCATGAACAATTTGACTTGTTCAATCTTTGGTGGCAAAATTGAAAGTCCATCCAAGTGCAACTTGGGGGTAACAAGAGGCTTCTTCTCTAAAGAAATTTCCTGGATCAAGTTGGGCTCCATTAAGATGCCTCATAACCCTCGTAAAGGTGTAGTTTCTGTGTTGAATTCTTTAGTTCTTGGATTCCACCTCCTTGAATTCTCGAATCATGAATCTCCCAAAGTCAATTACTGGACAACAATCCATATGCATGTCACATAACCTCACTAGTAGACTGCAATCTGCATGCATGTCTTGACCAATGAGGGATCTTTCCCTAGATCCACAACTACTGAACTCTTTGGGAAACCATCCATCTTGAGCTGTTTAACTACTCCCTTCCGTGTCTTCAAAGCATTGGCTTCCTAAAATGTTGAAATTTAATTTTCTTCAGTAAGGAAAACACCACAAGGATTGTCTGGTGGCTCTTCTTTGTTAAACTTGACAACATGGGGTATGTGACCCATATTTGACCTCAAAATTCCTTCGCAATTAAAAACTCCATGACAATAATCTAGTGCATTGGGAACAACAATTTTTTTATCTAGTGTTTGAAGAAGGCTCGATCTCATGGAGAATTCCCCATTGCATCTTATTCATTAATTGCATCTAGATCTTTGCTTTCCACGTGTGGAAACTAAACCCAGAGTGTTTCTCTAACGACATCTCCATGATTGATTAGATTCAGTGAAATGCCACTCGCCCAAGACTCGCGAGTACTCGCGAGTCCTGGGCAAGTCAACATCTGAACCGAGTAACCGCTGAAGACTCGCCTTAGACCCGACACACTCTCCAAACTCGGGAGACTCAAGTTACTTGCACGGACTCGGTGTGGACTCGAGCGAGCTCGGAACGGACTCGACATTTAGTCTAGCCATGATTATCCCTTTCTAGAGCCGTAATCAAGCAAAACTTTGGCGTAGTATAATTTGGAGGTTGAGGGATTTGTTGCTCGATCGATCATAAGGAGAACTAGGGTTTGAAAACTCATGTTTATCTTTTTAAATGCGACAGGGAAATAGCATGTATGTATGTACTTGGCCTTTGATAGCTCGAGAGGAGAGGATGAAACGAAGAAAGGCATAAACCCGAACGAAGTTAGAGGTATTCCCCTAAATGAACGAAGAGTTTTATTGACAAAGATGGGGTTCCATGGGATCTACCGGACACCCACAATATGTCTAAACGAGTTGGTTAATCTGACATAGGAGATCGAGATCAATAGCCAGTTGAAGGTCCAACAACAGTTGATTAGGTTGAGTTAGTTGAATAAGTAGTAATTTGAGTATAAATAATAACAATGTTTTTTAATATATTACTGATGTTAGTAGCTTGTGTCTAAGGCGCAGTAAGAAAGAGAAGAAAAACCCGTTAACTTTAAGCATGTATTTTAAAAATAAAATTAAGAAATAAATGTTTTTTTATATGTGATTATGGTCATTAAGATATCATCTTTGTAAAATCTTAAGAAAATAAAAATGAATAAATAAATAAATTTTAGGTTATATTGGAGGAGATAAATGTTAACTTACATATTTTAATAGAAAATTATATTCTTTCACTTTTTAATAAAAATGTATCTTATTTTATTTTTGATATTAGTTTTTTTATATTTTTATGGATATGAATAATTTTTGGTTTTACATGTCCCATTAATGTATCAATGTATAATTTAAGCTTCTTTTCTTTGCTAGTATAGGGAAGATTTAATGTACATTTTTTAAATGTAAATTTATGTATGCAAAAATAAAAAAATTTAAAATCTTAATTAAAAACCTATTGTAGACGTACTCGTGTTCAGGCATGAGACTCAAGTACATGGAGACATTATCTATTTTGGTTTTGTATTTATGTTAAGATACTGAACTTGCTGCTGTTTCTGAATTTGATCATGGAATCATTTTCCTGTTAACTATTTAAAATTTAAATTTTTGCATACAAAAATTGATTGTGTTATGTTGTATTATCATATAGTTTATCAGATGATGTTATGGATTGTTGCATAGATTGTAGTTTTATAACTTATGTGGATTGGAAATGCCATCAACCTCTTTTTTGTGCCCAAAATTTACCATATTTTAAGTTTTTTTTATTATTTGCTGACTCTGTCCCGGGTCTTTCCCGAGTCTTTGCCGAGTCAACGAGTCTTTGCTGAGTCTGTGCCGCTTAAAAATAAACATTGTTGGAAATAATATTTCTAAAAATACAATTATAAAATTGCTGAAAATGACCCTGCACCTGTGTACGAAAAATACCTTGCACTTGTGTAAGGATCATATGGCAAAGTATGCATCTCCAAATTGGCAGTTGTAAACAAAAAACGTGACTTCTAGCGGTTGATTATGGTTGCTGTAAAAGAAAAACGCATGATTTCTACCTTGATGGCCCTCTTTAAGAATTGCCGGTTGTTTTTTAATTTGAATTCGTGGCTGTTAGTGGCTCAAAAATTTTGGTGGCTGGAGCTTTAAAAATGATGGCTAACTCTTTGTGGCTAGGCAAACAATGACAGATTACTTTCCTTCAATCGTTGGGCGGCTCGCAATGGCTGCATACAAATCATGGGCGCATCTGAAACAGCGGCTAGGAGGCTCCTTCAACAGATGGCGATTGCATGCGATTGGTATGGTGCCTTCAATCGGATGGTAATGACGGCTAGATTCACCACGAATTGTGGCAGCTTCAAACAATGACGATTATAGCATATGATAGTAGTATGGCAGCTTTATAAATTTGACTGCTGTGTAAAGAAAATTGTGCAGTTAATTCGACGACTCTTCAGTTTGGTGGGCGGCTTAGTGCATGGGTGGATCCATCTTTTCTTTCTTTGTGGGTAGATTGTGGGAATCAGAGAACAGAAGGGTGTTTATAAGCCTAACCGATATTTTTGATTCTCCATATCATGTTGCGATGAAAGAGAAGAGCATACTTAATGGGATAGTCCTAGGTGGTCTCCCGCTTTGATACCATATTACGAAAAACAAAGAAGCGAGAAACCCTAGAGCGAATTCCACTACCGAAGACATGAGAGCGCAATAACACAACACATTATTATTATGAGATAGTACAACATTACACTGAGGGTCCTTGCTCTTATAAAGAGTCTGAGTGACCAAAACCCTAACTGACTAAAAACCTAATACGCATAACCTAATTATTTAACCTAAAATCACTGAGTTGATTAAATTACATATGTATCCTTATATTTTAACAACAGTTGGTGCCTTCCAAATATAGATGACTTTTGTCCCCATTGATTCTTGTACCATACCATTTGGCATTGATCTATTCAATAATGGGGGGTTTTTCTTGCATTTTGGTCTTGGTTTAAGATGTTCCCCAGTGACCCTTATAAAGTAGCAAACAAATTAACTTTTGGACACCATTAAGTTTGTATTTCTTCAATTTAAATCGCATTGAGATGTGGACTGGGGGCACCATAAGCAATCCATGTCTAGCTTGTGCTCTATTTTATGCTGTACTGTACATACACTTTTCATATACTAAGGATGCAATAGGCTCCTGGTCTTCTGGGCATTCAGATCTATGCTTATTGAGTGTATCTACAAAATAAACTTTAAACTACTACTCTTGGGACAACCAATGGCATGTGGGGTCTTCCGATTCTCTCTGCTATGTAATATGGTTTCATTAATTTTTTTAAAGGTGATGCTTCATCATTGCATATTAAGAACTACTGTTGCTGTTGAACACCATTAGGTTTGTAACTTTGCATCTCTTCAATTTAAATCACATTGAGATGTTGAGTGTGGGTTGTGACTCTTAGCCATTGTGTGCACCATAAGCAATCCATGTCAAGCTTCCTGTCTAATTTATGCTATACTGTACATATGATTTTCATA
Source organism: Pseudotsuga menziesii (assembly GCA_001517045.1). Taxonomy (NCBI): domain Eukaryota; kingdom Viridiplantae; phylum Streptophyta; class Pinopsida; order Pinales; family Pinaceae; genus Pseudotsuga; species Pseudotsuga menziesii. The sequence goes on from LPNX010380075.1 coordinate 195,945, forward strand.
TGTTAAAGATGCAATAGGTTCCTGGTCTTCAGAATGTACATACACTTTTCATATACTAAAGATGCAATAGGTTCCTGGTCTTTTGGACATTCTGATCTATGCTTATTGAGTGTATACAAAGTAAAATTTAAAGTATTACACACAGCACACAAGCAATAATATTTTATGGCATGTGGGGCCTTGCAGATTTCTCTGCTATGTGAAATGGGTTCAATATTTAAAAAAAAATAATGCTTCATTATTACATGCATAGAATTAGTTTAAGTTCTTACTGACTATCTGCTTTCACAGACTCAGCCACCCATGGAGGGTCAACCTCTTGGAAAGGGTTAATCTTAAGTTTGGCTAAGATACCATGACAAGGGGCTAACTGTTCCGCCCTCACCCAAGACTTACAACTGGCCCAAACCGTACTGCTGGGAGTGGGCCTAGATTGGAACCCTCGTGTATGCATAGCAAGGCATCATCCTTTACATTGAATCAATGCTCCATTGGCAGGTCTGAATCGCTGATGATGTTAGGATTGTTGCCCATTGGTAGCCTGCGTTAAGGGCATTCTGTTAAAACTCTCATATCTAGTTAACATAAAGATTTACTTTATGGTGGCCTTTAAGTGTCAAATTATCAATTTTTTCATCTTATCATGTAAATTCCTCTAGCCCTTCTTCCTGGCCATTTTCCTTGTATATGGTTCATTCCTTTTAATTCATTGCTTTGTTATGTGTTTCATTTTGCTCCTTTTCAAGAAGTGACCAAAGAAATGTCTATCCTCCTGTTTTATGATTTATCCAGCTACCTAATATTGACATTTTATTTGCTGTGTTTGCAGGATCCTCAATTTATGAAATTCTTAAAAGAACATGGAAAGGAACTTCTTCAATTCAATCATGAATATTACACTGTATGTTCTAGCCTTTCAGTCCTGAATCTCCTGATCACATTCGATAATATTCCTATTTCAATTCTATATGAGCATGTTTTTTAAAGTGCCAGACGTGGGGATTATTATTAATTTTTTTTCCTTTAGACTGTTCTGATATTCAATCTGTAAATTAGGACTCTGAAGAAGACAATGAGAATCTCAAAGGAGGTGTTCAGAAGCCTGGTCAACTAGAAGAGAGTGGCAGCAAGAGTTTGAAGCCTTCATCAAAAAAGGTCCTCACAGCTGCTCATGTTGATGCTTGGTGTCAAGAAATAAAGGAGGGACAAAACATCGGAGCTCTTCGTTGCCTCCTGCAAGCTTATAGAACCGCATGTCACTATGGGGATGGGGGAAGATATGACTCTTCTTCAATTTTGACAATTGTAAACAGCAATGCTTTTAACACGATCATGATATCTGTTCTTGGTGAGATTGATGCTGTATTCAGGAAATTACTACGATTGCCTCTGGCAGGTGGAAAGAGGGAGTCAATCTTAGAAATGAAAGACACTTCACGATGGAAGGACCTTGATGGTCTCATCAAGTCTTATTTTGTCAACACTCTTCATGTTCTGAGCCAGATGACTGATAATGAAATGATTTCATTTACACTTCAACGCCTAAGATGTTCAACTATTTTTTTGGCAGCATTTCCTGTTTATTTACGCAAAATTTTAAAGGTAAGATTTGTTTCCTTAATCATATAGGAAATAGTCTTTAAAAGTACATGCTGTCAACTGTCTAATGCCAGTTTTATTGAAATTTATTGCAGGCAGTACTTCACTTCTGGGGGAGTGGCGAAGGACCACTCTCTGTTGTATCTTTCTTATTTATTCACGATATGATTCTCCATTTAGGATCTGATTGTTTTGACTCTTGCCTGAAAAGTATCTACAAGGTTTTTGCAGTAAACTGCAAACTTGTCAACAAAGCAAACCTTCAACAGATTGAGTTCCTAAAGAACTGTGTTGTGGAACTCTATGGAGTGGACTTGTTAAATGCTTATCAGCATGTATTTACATTCATTAATCAGTTGGGAATGGTTTTACGACGTGCTCTCACATTAAATACCAAGGTGAGCTTTTTGTTAATGTTTTACTTCAACATTGTTAACATAGATACTCCATTAAATAGATTACAGATTGTATTGTGTACAGTACAAGAAAAAACGTTGGCATATGGCACACCCTTGCATCAAGATGCAAATATGAAAACCTATAGACAGAAACATGCAAACTTTATCCAGGGCTCATCTCCATTTTCTTAAAAGTGTGATGATTGTTTTAAAAATAATTCAAGAGTACTTTCATGAGGTCAGACTATATCCTTGAAAATCAACAAGACCCATAATTTAGTGGGCTTTGCATCAATTTGTCCTAATATCCACTATTGTTGCACTGCTTACAGTTAGCTTGTCTGTAGTGAGATGAGCAGCTCTAAGGTGGGGCCCTGATCCCAACCATTGTCAATATGGCATTGGGTTTTAGTATGTGTTACCGCTCAAATTAGCACCCTTCTGGAATATCATGGAGGACGGTGTTGAGGGTGGCAACCTAACAGGAGATGCAACCACTGTCACCACAATGCACTCCTTACATTTTAGGCCAAGTACTAGAGGCCAAGGGTGAGTCCCTAATATAAGTGAATTAGACCTGCAAAACCAGTCAAGGCAATATGTGAATACCTCATGAGCAACCTCTTGACAAAGATGAGTGCCTTATGGAGTCAACGTAACGGATACGAGCATGTTTACCGAGTACTTCAAGAGGATAGGAGTTAGAATGACTAAATGCTCACAATTAGGGCAAATGATTAAAACTTCAAAAGCCTTGCTGCTGTTATTAGAGGACAGCCAACAAATATGTGCTCAAAGATAGATAAAAACTACTTAAAACAATGCCAACTTACCAAGGAAGATATCCCTAATGGAGAGGGATAAGAATCACACCTTTGGGGCTGCCAATAAGACAAATCTGGAAATGACTTACCAGATTTGGTTTATGCCCTAACCAACTCCCATAAATCACAGGAAAGTC
>LPNX010380075.1:204476-235217 GCA_001517045.1 Pseudotsuga menziesii
CAGCGTCAAACATGGCATGATAGTAGGGGTTGTTTTTGGCGATGTTGAAAGGCACATCACCCCATAGAAAACATTTTGTCACAAGTCTATCTGCCTCATCCTTCTCCCTTTGTTTGAGCATGGTTCGAACAGAAGGTTGCCTCGAATGCGATGCCGATGCCACATGAGGTGAGGCTGAAGAAGGCATAGTGTAATGTGGGGGTCGTGTAGATGAGGAGAAGGAATGCAAGTCACTTGTGCCCCCCATGGTTCGTGACTGTGTTCTAGATGCAAGTTCGTGTCTGAATTCCTCTTTCTCGTCCCTCTTCTTAGCCATGTCAAGAATGGATTGGTTTGCAATCCGCATCACTTCTGGGGTAACAGCAGGACAAACATCCACTTCATGCCCAGCAATTTTGGCAAGGTGGTATTTCAAGCGGCTAATTCCACCAGAAATCTCCTTCCCACATAGTTTGCAATTCAACTTTTGCCGATTATTAGGGTCAATTGGCTGCCCATACTCCCACATTGGATCCAATGGCTTTGGCATTGTGTCCACTGTCACCTATGCCACATTGCCACAACAAACAAACAAAAATAAATCAATTTTAAAATGTTCTTCTTTAAAATTTTGATTCTTGAAAACAATGAAATTATTAAAAATTTATAACATTCAAACTTCAAAGAAATGGGAGGGTGGCCTACCTAAAACCCTATAGGCTATGATTGTAATGGGAAATCTACACCCTACACAAAATTTAAACCTAAACCCTACCTTAAATCTACATTAAACAACAAATCTCAATCAAAATAAAAAATAATGAAAGTTTAATGTTAAGAATACATACCTGGTTAAATGCTATGGAAACTTGATTGCTCCCTTCCTCTCCTCTAGAAAATCGCCCAAGATCGCCCAAATCGCCAGAGCTCCTCTTTCTCCAAGCTAAAATGTCCAAATGACTTGAAAAAACCCGGCCGCGGACTGTTATCGGCGAGTTTTTTTATTTTTTGCCCAGCAGGCCGATATATTCCGTCGACTTGCGATAATATCGGAATATATCGCGATATATTCAATGTATCGGAAAATGTTGCGATAAATAAGGGCCGATATATCGCCGGGGTCATTAAGTCGCGATATATCGCGATGTCGGCGATATATCGCCGATATATGCAACTATGCTCGCGGGTACACGTGAGTCTGCTCGAGTCAGCACCCAGGATGAGTAACCGAACAATACTCATTGGCTCACTCGTCAAACTCGTCTCGTCAAACTCGTCGAGACTTGCTACAAACTTGTCGCTCGAACTTGGCAGGACTCGCCAAAATGTAGGAAAAAAGACTAGGCGACTAACTCAAAGGATCCAAATTCGCTACCTAATAAAAATTTAACAATGGCAACAAATGATAAGGATTTTTAAATCCATTTTTAATAGTGAAATGTTGAGTATGCATTTCTAATGGTGAATCCTCAGTGAATTTGTGGCATCTCCAACAAATACAGTTACAGTTGCTTTCTAACAATTCCTGCATTAAAATCGTTGGATGTCGGGTCATCTTCATTGGGTCAAGGCCGCCATTGATTGCATCGTTCTTGTTCATAGATCAAACCCTCCTTTCATTGACTGGTTCATTCACGTGAATCTGGTTCTAGGATGGACAAACTAAATGGTCAATGAGTTGAGCCCTTCTCAGATGGACAAAATTAATGGTCAAGTTCAAACGAAATTTTAATTTTACCAAGTTTAACAAGCCTTAATTAATAATTGATTTAAGAATTTATATATTATAAATTAAAGTTATATATTTTAATAAGGGACGGAATTAATAGTCAATCGGGTAGGCCTTCAATTGAAATTTTAATTTATACGGTTTAACTTAAATCCTCCAAAAATAATTGATTTAAAAATCTATATATTATAAAATTATATATCAGAATCGTCAGAGATATGTTCGCCATGTTCCCTTAAGCATATATACCATGCGTTCCTAATGGGACCACAGGGTGACCAACTTTCTCACTTAAGGACGACCGAAATTCATCTTGCTCATTTCGTTCGAGCTTCGGGAGGAAATAAGATCGATGATGCATATCCTCTCAAGGACGATCTAGACCATACATGGCCTCCATAATAGCTTCGTCGAAAGGTAAAGTTTCGTGAAGGCAATTATGTGAGCATGACGAATTGACCGCCCAAGCAAGCGGTACAAGGAGATCTTCCTCTTCCGTCTGTGAAGAGGAGGGATTAGGGTTTGCAGTAACATCAAGTACAACTTGGTAAGCAATATTGGTTACATACAACGACATATCCACTCTGGCAGGTGAGTGTTCTTCACATGAATCAACCGGAGAAGGAAGAGCCTAAGGGTCACTCAAATACGAAGTACGAAATGGTACTGGATTGAACGATGATAAAGCACCACCATGGGTGGAATCAATAGCTAAAATAAGCGTCGTTAAGTTAAAGGTTCCTATAAGTGAAGGATACATCCCGACACCCACGTTCTTAGTTGCCGGGTGAGAATTCTTGATAACTAAGACCGTAGGCCTCGACGATGTAGAGGAACTAGAATTAGTAAACAATAATTAATCGATCGTCACAATTCTGCCTTCATGAGGAAAGCATACTATACGAAACACAGACGAGACGATCGTCTTCATGGCATAAATCAGGTTCCGACCCATCAAAAGGTTATTGTCAAGGGGTGCATCAACCACCTCGACCTTGACCGGCGCAGTCTTCCCTTCTCTCTGGACCTGAAGAGAAGGAATAGTGCCGTGCGGTCTAAACAAGCGTCCATCAAATGTTGTCAACACAGTAATGGATTGAGACAACTAAGAGAGCCAATACCCTTCCAATATGCCAAAGACATCATTGATGTCAAAGCGCCTTCGTCAATAACTGTACGATTGATGGTGTTGTTTAGACACTCCACATGGACTGGAAAAGCCACATGGTAAGGAAAACGAGGCTGGACATCAACTGTCTCAAACTTGATCACACTCGGGCTATCTAAATCACGAGCTCCCAAAGCAACCATCAAGCGTTCCTCTGTGCAGGGCACATCTGTAGAACCTCCAAAGCCGACATTACACACGGATTTTGGCCTAGATCCCCCACAATAGAATAGTTTTGGGCGGCTCGAGCATTAGGATTATGCGCCGAGCGCTTAAGGACTTCTTTCGACACACCTGTATAGACTGGAGCTTATCAATCTGCAAAGGGATCTTCGGAGGCAAAGGCTCTTTCCCCAGAGTCTGTTGCGAAGAACCATAATCGCAGGAACGGGTTGCAACATGAACAACTGACAACATATTAATATAACTGTGACCGCCATCATGGGATGGAGGGTTTGGAGTCCCACTAGACCCACTTCCGACAGTCGAAGCACTCGAAGTCATGTTCTGGTTATGAGGAAGGGGATTCGTTAGCGCAACCGGGCTCTATGCAATGAACTTCGAGGCCTCATCGATCCTGGGGCACAAGTGCGTAAGGTGGTCTCCTCCACAAAGTTTATAAGGGAATTTGACCTTATGTTTAGGATTCTTGTCCCCACCAACATTTTAGTTGTTCTTGGCATAATTATTGTTTTCCTACTTATTCCCACCCTTCCTATTATTCTTCCCCTTCTTTCTATTCCATCCAGGTTGTTGGTTACCGTTTTGGTTCGACTACATAGAATGTACATCCGCCGATTGGGTGGGGGTGGATGAAGTCGTAGGCTGTAGCTCGATTAAGCGATAAATTTTGCATTTGATTCGTAATTAGGTCCACAACCTTCACACTTGCAGAGCCTACAATGCTATTGGCATACGGTTTGGGTTTTGGCTTGGGGTCATGATTCAATCTTGGTGCGTCAGGAATGATCTCATAAAGGAGCCCAGACTGCGCATAAATCAAGTCTAATTGCTAGGATTGAAAAATGGCCTTTTCCTTAGTGGTCACTCCAGATGTCGAAACATCCTTCGTGATGTAAGGAAATAATGACTTAAGGAACCATTCCACTAAGAATTCAGGTGGAATGTCGGCCTTAAATAACCTCTTCCGTTCACACCACACTTGGATATGGTCAGAGATGTGAGTAGCCTTATCTTTCTGAAAAGTTGACAACATCTTGGTGCCAAATGAAACATTCCCAAATGAAACATCTTGGGCAACTGAAAGTGATTAAGAAAGACCATGGCCAAATCATTAAAGCTCTGGTACGTGCCCCCAAGCAATTCGGTGTACCATTTCGTGGCTGGACCCGTGCGGGTGCGTTGAAATAGTCTCAGTCGAATAGAATCATGGTTCAGTGAATTCAAAGAGCACTAGAGATGGAAAGTAGTGATGTGATCACCTTGATCCTCTCCCTTCTCACCTACAAACTTCGAGATGTTTGAAGGAAGGTTTAGTGGGGACCGGAGGCCATGCCGGATCATGACACACCAAATTGTTCGTAAGTCTAGATAGATCAGGCAAACTCAACATGGCTAGGGAAGGGAGTTTATGTTGTGACATTGATTCCATGCCCCTTGGAATATTATGACAAGGTGGATTTTGGTACAGGCCATGACCTTGACAAGTCGAATTTTGGTACATCCCATATGACCCATATGAGGATGTACAAGCATTTGCATATTAGGAAGTCCTTGGGAAGGGGGTACGACATTACCAAAGTTACCCATTTGATGGGTCAGATTACCTGTAGGAGCATGAGGAGGCACATATCCCCGAGGGGGGACCCATACCAAAAGAAACATTCCCTCCCAAGCGACCACTCAAAGTATGAGGAGGATTCGTCATAAGGAATGCATTTGAAGGAATTAGTTTTGTAGACGATCGAAAAAAGGATGGGATAGAAGTCGTAGACCCAACGTTTACATGTCCACCTCCACCCGTAAAAGGATTGGTACTAGTGTTAGGAGCCGATGAAAGGGTGTGGCCACCCCCCAACAAATGGAGCACAAGGAGGTATATGACCACCTCTGAACTGATATGCAGTGAAAGGGGTTGTCGTTCCCCCCAACCCAACACTAGAGTTACTACTAGGAACCGAGATGTATGATGGAATACTCGTTGATACATTCGACATGCCAAAAGTGAAAGGATTTTTGGCAAAAGGAATGGACTAAGTATCAATACCTGACCCCCCCGAGGAAAAGTTTGGCACATGATCAGAAGACCATGTGAACTCAAAAGGATTTGTTCCTACATGGCGAGAAGGACTAGTAGTATGAGGGTTGGTGAACGCTGGAGTCCCTTGGACTTGTTAAAGTTACTGCAACTGCGAGACCCATTCTAAAGAGGATGGTAGACTAGGGAATAATAGGACCCTAGAAGGCACCCTAGGGCCCCAGTAGTCTCCAGGGGTTCTTGGTCTGGGACCAAGCAGGTTGATGCCATGGAAAAGCCCCTAGCATGTGGCTAGGGCCCCTATGTGCCTCTAGGGTATTTTGGTCTGGGACCAGGGACGCGATGTCCAAGTAGATGTTGCAGATAGAGGCAAAGACATTATGGTCTAGGATGAGGGATGCGATGTCCAAGAAAATCCTGCAGGTAGTTGATCAACTTTCAGTGTGAGACTGAAACTCAACTTAGTACTGAGAACCATTCGACGAGAAAATGAAGGACTCGGTTAGGGTCCAGGATTGATCAACATGATTCAGTGTGAGACTGAAACTCAGCCTAGGGCTGAAAGCCATTTGTCAAGAATGGAAGATAATGATATGTGATGGCCCCTCTCCTAATTAGTTATTGCTAGGTTGCTTCTCAAGGGACTGGCTACCCCTTGACGATGTCCCTAGCACCTAACCCTTAGGAGCAATGTTAAGGACAAAAAGGATCGTACCATCCGTTTGGATCTTCCCCTTATACAGTGATGACAAAATATATAAAACAATGTACCTTGAGAGAGAGAAAAGTTTACTGGTCCTAAAGGAGTCGTTTGTCCACCTTATCTTGTGGGTATGTGAGTTGTTTTATTATGACCCTCTTGTTGGTTGACATTTGGTCCTTTACCTTGTTTGATCCTAGCACTCTTTTGTGTGAGTACCTTTGTTATTATTGTTGGTACACTAACCTGAGTAATTTTTATTCTTAGGTTGGACCTTTTACTTTATGGTTCTTATTATTAAAATTCCTTTTGATTATGGTTTTATTATAAAACCATTGGACCTCTTATTATTTTCTTCTTTGACCATTTCCTCTTATTGTTACACCAATTTACCTTATGATTTTATTTTATAATCCTTGAACCATTTATTTTATTATTTTATTTTTTGGACCACTTTATTTGTTTGACTCACGTTGTGCTATGCACATCCTAACCTATATAAAAAGAATAGAAGTATCATTCAATATATACTTTCATATAAATCTTACCTTGGCTCTCGATTGTGGCTGACTCCATCACTCGTGTGAGTTTGTGACTGCGTTTTCCTTCACGGATTACCTTTGTGTGTTCTCCTTCACAGATTACCTCTGCGTGTTTTTCCTTCACTGATTACCTCTGCGTGTTATTCCCTCACGGATTACCTCTGCGCGTTATTCCTTCACGGGTTTACCTCTGCGTGTTATTCCTTCATGGGTTTGCCTTTGTGTTACTCCTTCACGGGTTTGCTTCCGTGTTTTTCCTTCACAGGATTGCCTTTGTGTTTCTCCTTCACAGGTTTGCCTTTGCGTTTTTCTTCACGAGATTACCTCTGCGTTTTTCCTTCATCGTGACTGGGGGTTGCTCCTGGGTGACCTGTCCACTGTGATTGCAGGTTGCTCCTGCGTGACCTGTTTGCGTGTGTGCTTTCGACTCCTCTGTCCGTCGGATCCACGTTGATCCTCTGCTGTTGATTCCTTCTCTGTCCACCAGATCCTCCACAGAGGCTATTTGCATGTGGTGATGATTCCTTCCCTGTCTGCCGGATCCTCCACGGAGGCTGTATGTGTGTCTGTTGACTCCTTCCTTAACCATGGGATCCTCCACCGTGACTGTGCACACATCATTGCTTTTCTCCTATTGCCTGCGGTCTCTATCCTATCTTGGTTATGTGCACACCTGCGTGACCTCACACCTGTGACTTTGTTCATGATCATGTAAGCTACTTTAAGCTTGACTCCATATATCATTATCAACAATATGACTGTGTGTCAGTATGACTGAACTGCTATTTTGATTGGAGAATCTGAGGTCTATTGACTTGTACCTAAACTCTCTCTCTCAAGGTACGTAACATGTTTACCCAGTTTGACTTGCCCCTTCGTTGACAAGATCAAACTCAGAACTATCCGAGTATAAGGCAGATTCAAATAATGGTTATGATTTTTTAATGCTGTATCTTCTGCACATTATTTATTTATTTTTTTGTACATGGCATTTTGTGAAACATCTCAATGACCAACTTTAACGCAGTGACCAACATAGCATTAAAGTTAATGCAGTGACTAGCAGAGCGTTAAGTTGAAAGAGATGAAAATTATGTTGTTTTGTTTTATTACAGTTTACATTTAATTAAGCAGTACAATTGTTTATATGTTCTTGTATTAAGTTTATTACTTGTGATAAAAATGCCTCTAACCTTTAAATTTCAACAGGAACCACAAAGAAGTCAAAGAGGGAGCATCATGGACTCCCCCTCCCAATGCGGATGAAGGGGTTGGAGGACACTTCAACGTCTCAGAAGTAGTACTCATTGTCAAAGTCTAATGAGCGCTCTATGGGAAAGAGGACCGATATTACGTCTCCACCTCTTGTAAAGAGGCTGTAAAGGGTCGAAAGGTGGTAATCCCGTTGAGCGACGGGACCAACGGGTAGTCGGAACTCGATCCTCGATGACTTTACAAAGAAAAATTCAAGTAACAACGAGCCCTAAGGCCAACTAGCAAGCACATAGCACACCCCTAAAGAAGCTAGGATAGATGCACACAAGCTAGGAATAAGGATAAATGAGCTCTCGATGTACAACAGGTATGTCTCACCTAGGAGAGGCCTGAGACTCTCATACACTTTAAGCGGAGGTGCGAGACCAATTATAGTGGCCCACAGCTTCAATGCATAAAGCGACTGTGTCGTTTGACCCCTACTTGGTCGAGACACCCACAAAATAACCTCTGCAAGTATCCCTTGCGGTACATAAAAAAACAACCATGGTCACCTCAATATAATCAATGCTTAGGCAGATAATCACTGGTAGGATCCATCGTATGGGTAGGGTAGATAAGCCCAAAGCTCGAAAGCACCAAAGGTGCCTCAAAATCCCCCATATACGAATAGGATCCTGGAAATATCTCTGGCGCTCACTGGAGGTAGTGGTGGGCTATCCTTGCCACCAACGTGCACACTGCCTCCTGATTGCCATCAATTATAATAAGGATAAATGAGCTCTCGATGTACAACAGGTATGTCTCGCCTAAGAGAGGCTTGAGACTCCCATACACTTTAAGCGGAGGTGTGAGACCAATTATAGTGGCCCACATCTTCAAGGCATAAAGCGACTGTGTCGTTCGACCCCTACTTGGTCGAGACACCCACAAAATAACCTCTGCAAGTATCCCCTGCGGTACCTAAAAAAACAACCATGGTCACCTCAATATAATCAATGCTCAAGCAGATAATCACTGGTAGGATCCACTGTATGGGTAGGGTAGCTAAGCCCAAAGCTCGAAAGCACCAAAGGTGCCTCAAAAGCCCCCATATACGAATAGGATCCTGGAAATATCTCTGGCACTCACTGGAGGTAGTGGAGGGCTATCGTTGCCACCAACGTGCACACTGCCTCCTGATTGCCACCAATTATAATAAGGATAAATGAGCTCCCGATGTACAACAGGTATGTCTCGCCTAGGAGAGGCCTAAGACTCCCATACACTTTAAGCGGAGGTGCGAGACCAATTATAGTGGCCCATAACTTCAATGCATAAAGCGACTGTGTCGTTCGACGCCTACTTGGTCGAGACACCCACAAAATAACCTCTGCAAGTATACCCTGCAGTACATAAAAAAACAACCATGGTCACCTTAATATAATCAATGCTCAGGCAGATAATCACTGGTAGGATCCACCGTATGGGTAGGGTAGCTAAGCCCAAAGCTCGAAAACCAAAGGTGCCTCAAAAGCCCCCATATACGATTAGGATCTTGGAAATATCTCTGGTGCTCACTGGAGGTAGTGGAGGGCTATCCCTGCCACCAACGTGCACACTGCCTCTTGATTGACTCCTGTTTAAGAGGAGTTTCTTGAGAACATCAATTATGTCAAGGATTTCTCCTCTCCCTGGTCAGACACCTAATTGTTTCCATTTATAGTCTTGGATAAATTTAATCACACAATCCTATTCCAAGACTCTAAAACCTAAGCTTGTTGGTGCACCTTATAAAATAAAATCTTTCTAATCAATTTAAATTTAAGCGTTAATCTTAATGAGTTGTGCTTACTTGAGGGATATGATTGTGTAACTAGTGATGTTATGACTCAGCAAGAAAAATAAATATGCACACCTAAAAACATTGCTAAGTACTTGTTTTTCAAAGGAAACAATGGTATGCCACTAAATGAAATGCATAAAAATGATCTCTTTCTCTTCAAATGCCAATGCAATCTTTCATTTATGAAGCCTAGACTAGTTCCATTCCAAGCAAAACTAATGCAAGTGCTTCATTTAATGCAATATGCAAAATGCAAATAAACATGCAATGATGCATATATTTTTGTATTTTCAAAATAAATGGATGAAAATGCAAAATGGAATCACTAAACTCTCAACCCCTTCAGCAAGTACAAAGACACAAACCCAACAAGACACTAAGAATCAATGACTCATGCACTAGAAGCCAAACAAAAGTGGAAAAATGACAAGAATAACTTTCCTAAAAGCTAATAAAATGGAGTTTCTAGTCATAATAAAAACAGTTAATAGATAGTATAGGGACCCTAGAAGACTCGGCAACACTCACAACCCACCCAACAATCACTCCAAGCAAGATACAAAGCAAAAAATGAAGTGTATGCGACTGTTCAGAGAATATCAACGTATATACGTGACCTGCTAAGAGATAGCCTGCGTGTATATACGACTGTCAACACTGTCACCCATGTGTATAAAATAAAGGGGATGGGGGAAAGCAAGTTTAAAGTCAAATCACTCAAGGAAACTGCCAATAGATGACTGTACAAATAAATGCGACACAGAGACTTAAAGAAACAAAGCAATTCAAGCAAATATGCACCCAAAACCCCAACAAAAAGGAGACTTCCCCAGTGGAGTCACCAATTTTGTTTTCTGTTACGGAGAAAATCTTCCTATGGATTGGGGTGGACCACAACAAACAGGATGACACCAGAAATCAACTCCAATCTCAAATATGCTATATGAATATAAAATGTTAACAACTAAAGTAAATGTCCATACCTCAACTGGAAGTTCGAAGAAGTATGTCATCGAGCTTTCGATCCAATGCTTGAAACCTGCAACTTGTCCTCTACAACAAATGTACCCAAGCATATAATATATTCATGAAAAGTCAGAAACTACTCTAGCATAATCTATTTAAACATGTATGAAGCAAATATACCCATGGAAATAAATATAACATTTGCACATGAAATTGGACAAGAAAATAGTATTTCTATTAATTCAAAACAAAAGTATAAAGTGACCTCCTCTGTTGGCAACTCGTCGGAATTGAGAAACCAACTTCCTCCACCTGGGCCTCCACCACTTCAATCCTCCATAAGAAGGCAAGCTCACAAAGATAATGGAGAGCTTGGGATATGAACATAAAGAGTTCAGTCAACAAGGATAAAGGGATGCAGACTCAAGCATATGGCAATGGGGTAAAATTTCGCTATAGTTTCCTTACTCTCGAAGTATCTCCTCCTCCAATGCTTCACAATGACTCAATATATAGCCCTCAAATGGGAAATGGAGGGTCGAATCGAAGCGTTTTCCAGCATATGGAAGGTCAAGGATTGTAACCACTGTGACTAGGCTTGGAAAATTAGAGGTAATTTTAATTTTGAGCACAAAACCCAATGTATGTGGGCTGTAATGGTGCAAGTTGCATATACGCGGGCTACAAAACTGTTCACCTGCGTGTATCTTCAAAAATGACTTTTTTAGGGTTATATTGAAGCATCAGGCATATACAGAGCAAGGGGGATATAATGAGTCTGCATAGGGACAAGGGAAGGCCAAGGCATGATGCATAAGATGTGGCAAAACATTCTACAATACATCCATTGAGCAAGCTATCTCAACTGTGCATATCCATCACAGATCATCTCTCATGTTGAAATCTGTCTCGAACCACCTTCAATGTGCAAATCCATCCCGATACAATCCAATTGCTAATCATACACCATACAACCCACATCTCATGAAGCAACCCCCAAACACGGTGCAAACACTTTTGGAGCTAAGTTGCAGGAAATGCCTCCCCCCCATGTCCCTAGGCCATTTCCTGCTGGAAACGCGGAAACGCGTTTCCTTTATACGGAATCACGTTTCCAGTACTGATATGGTCCGAAAAGCCGCGTTTCCAAGAAAACTTTGCTTGGTTGATTAAAAATATCACCTTATTCAGTAGTAATTGGTAGTATTAAATGGTAATATTAAATTCTTAAAGTAAAAGTGACATTCTCCTTATCTTTCATTTTTATCCTCCTTAGCTTTCATTTTTATCCTTTTCCTTATCTTTCATTTTTATCCTTTTACTTAAATTTTTAACATTACCATTAATTGTTTCAGGATGTTTGAGAGTGGTTCCAACTTCATCGGACTTCATATGCAAAAAGTAGAATTTTAGATCCCATTCAAAATTCAGCAGACTTAAGAGTTTCCAGAATTTCAGGATTACAATGTTTCCATTAGTTTCTATCATATATGAGGGTATGGAATTGACATTTAATCAAACCCATCAACCCCTGTATGCACCTTGATGTTGGTGGTGTTGATCATTGAACTCCTTTGTCATGACCTTAATATAAATGTACTCTTCACTTAAGCAAAATCACTTATTAAGCATGGGAAGCTTTTTCTACCTTATTTTAACGATTGGATTAGGAAGTTTCATCAAAATTGTAGGGTGTTAAGTCGTTTACTAATGTCCTTGGCGAATCAACTTTGAGATTTGAGTTAGAAGCAAGGGCTAGAGGCTAGAGGAGGGAGGCATAGGGTGTTATTGATGAATAGGATCCCAATATAAGCAATGATTCGCCAACATGTATGATTTATGTTTCACATTCATTTTTTTAAATGTCTTTGCTCATATATATATATCACGTTTCCCCGTTTCCAAAATTTGTGGGGGTCATGTTTCCAACGCTTCCCTGTTTCGGAAAGTCGTCCCCGTTTCCCCATTTTGTGCAACTTAGTTTTAGAGTAAACCCAGAAACTAACAGTCCTAATATTTATTATCATTTGGGACAACTGGAAACAGAACACACAAGCCTATTGATTTCATTTTACATCTAATGTCTATGGAGTGCTGGCTACGTTACAAGGCAAACAGTGAATGCACAAAATAGAGACATGGTATATTCCACAACTGCTGAAGCCTGAATGTTACTTATTTGTTATCACCTCCCCCTTTAGTATGTTTTAAGTATATTGATTTTAACATGTGTTACAAAGTCTGTTCCACTTTTGTTCTAAAATATTAAGTATGCCATATTACAATATACATTGCTTTGTCTCTCTGATGACCTGATACTGAATATATTCTGGTATGTTTACAGGAAGCACATAAGAAGGCTTACAGCTGGCAATATATGAATTGCCTTGAACTTTGGATTCAATTTCTTTGTGCCAATGCCAACAATGTTGACTTCCAGCCTCTTTCCTATCCGATGGCTCAGATTATAACTGGAGTCGCTCGTTTGGTGCCTACTGCATGCTATGCCCCTTTGAGGCTGCGATGTACCAAAATGTTAAACACACTTGCATCTGCTAGAGGACTTTTTATTCCAGTGGCTTCTTTACTTTTTGATTTGCTGGAGTGTAAAGAACTGTACAGGACACCTACTGGAGAACACGGCAAAGCTTTTGATTTTTCAACAGCATTGAAGGTTGACAAACCACCCAGATAATTTTTCTCCTTGTTTTTTTTCTGAGTCTTGATTTTTGACAGTCTTCAGGAAAAACACTTTTATATGTTTGTTTCAAGGGAAATGACTGGTTGTTTCTGGAACAGGTACCAAAAGATTTTTTGAGAACTCATGCTTTCCAAGACGAGTGTGTGTATTCTGTGCTTCATCATCTTGCTGAACACTTGGCTCAATGGAGCTATCATGTAGCTTTCCCTGAGTTAGCATTTACCATCCTTGTTCGTTTACGGCGTTTCCATGAAAGAACCAATATTGATAGATTTCGGCGCCAAGTGAAGCAACTCATGGATCAGGTATTCTATTGATAAGAGTAGGAAATGTAAAGGTGGCTTAATTTGGCTGAAATTCACTCTTAATAAAAGCTTTGAAGACTTAAGTGTGATATGTGGAGGATCCCATTAGTATGGCAGTGTTTTTTAATTTGGGGGAATGCATTTCATCAAATTCATCTTCATTTGGTGAAGGTTTCCAATAGTAAAACGTTTTCTTTTGTAAAAGAATGGATTGAATTTTTTGTTTGAAACTAATTAGTCAATTAAGTTTAAACCTTAATGATAACACATTTTAATTATTGATGATACCTAGTTCAGAGTGTTCAAAATTTCAAATCTTTGTAGGATGTTTTTATTTTACAGGTTTTCATGGTACATATGCCTTTTGTTTATATCTAAAAGGTAAGTGTTGCTGAAACTTGTTATGACCTGATTTAACAAAGAGGGCTCAGTTTGGTGTTATTCATTGAAGTGGTGATGGTGAAATCCTGACATCAGTTTGTTTTTTGATAAATATGCCTTATAGCATGTATATATTTACAAAAGAGAAACAACAGCAGAAAGGTATATACAGTCATAGATTATATCCTCTTCCTCAGCGCTACTAGAGTAAAATGAAATCAGAATACGCTGTTGCGTCTAGTTATTTAGCTTCCTTAATCAGAAAAAAACCTTTCTATTTTCAATCCATATTCTAATTGTACAGGCCCTGGGTTACTATCATCTGGGGATTTGGTTTGTCATGATTCAACTTAAATTGGATATTCTGATTTGTGGCCAGACCTATATGTCCCATGACCTCTTGTTTTTGACCTAATATTCTGTGTTACTGGATCCGCCAGGGAGGGTTCCAGGATCCGCGGATCCAAGGTACCGAACCGGATCTGGATCCGCTGGGATCTGCTGAAAATACGTTAGCGGACGGTTCAAGAAAAAAGGGTTATGGATCCTGTCAAGCAGAAACTGATCAACCATAAATGATCCCTTTTGAAATGGATCCGCGACTTAGAAAACACCACCAACGCAGATTTCAAGCAAAGTTCTGCTTACTTTTAGGCTAGGTCACCTGACACGAGGACATGGGACACGAAGGACACGGGGATTCTAGTGTCCGACACGGACAGGGTGACCCCCGGAATCAGGACACGTAGGACACATTATATATATATATATATTTTAAAAATTATATATATTAAAAATAGATATATAGATCCAATTTTTTACAAATATTCAATAGAAATCAGAATCAATGCACATTTAACATTAGTAATTACACATTTACAAATCAAATCAGTAATCACAATGAGATTATGAGACACATAGATAATTCATGATACTCATGATAGTCATAGATCAAGATGCCAATACTCAGGAGTCCAAATCACATTTTTCATTAAGTCATTAAAATCAAAATGTATTACATAGATGTCGGAGTGGCACTGGAAAATAGCAAATAGACTAATAGTAATAGTAAATACAAAAAGGGGTAGATCAAGATGGAAGAATGAAGAATCTCATCTATCAATAGTCATGAAAAACGTGTAGATCAAGATGGAAAACATGTCTTGGAATCAGGACATGTTGGCGACAGCGCAGGACACGCGTGTTCGAAATCAGGACACGCTTAAAAGTCGTGTCTGACACGCTCTGTCAGCTTGTCCGTGTCGGACATGCAGACACGGGACATGCATGCCCTTTTGGACGTGTTTGGTATCTTAGCTTTTAAATAGTTTGGTTTTACTAGAACTTCTCCGATCATAAAAGGAGGTTGACCCCACATCCAATACACCAGTGAATACGATTTGCGAAAGGGAGGAGTTTCAACTTGCCAAAGGAAGGAGTTGTAAGTGTGCGATAAATTCCGCGATTCTCCCACTCGGATTTATGCCACAGCGATGTCTATCTATTTATGTATGTATTTAGTAGTGGTCGGGGATGTGGACTAGTGTGTCGCGTTCGCTATCTTTCCTGTCGCGTTAGCTATTTTTCTCGAGTGCTTGGTGGATCGAACCGCTTTGTTGGAGTTAGTTTCAAAGTGAAAGAGACATCTAATCGAAGGGCTTATCGGAGTTAACCCTGACAAATTGAACTTTTTTCTGTATGGTTGTTTTTCATTAATTCTAATTCTAATTCTAATCTAATATAAGTATATATATTAAAATGTTATTTTTTTATATAATTTGAGTATATTAAATTGTTATTTTTCATAACAAGTTTATAAGCAAAGTTTAATAATAAATTTTAATATAATTTAAACAATTTATTACTTCTAAGTTTTTATAATTAGTAAGTATTATAAATTATATATAAACTTTTATTTCTATTTTTTATATAACTTTCATACATAAATATAAATTTTATATTTCTTTAAATTTTTATACAAGTTTTATTTGAAAATATATAAAAATTTATTTATATCATTTGTACTTGCCGTTTCCTTGTCGTATTCGAATCCTTGCTTTTCAAAAACTTGAGGGATCTGTATCCTTATCTAGATCCGTATCCACATTCGTATCCAGATCCTGGTAACTTAACAAATATTTGATTTGCACTTGGATAATGGAGCTACGAAGGTGCATGTGTTGGTATGTTTTATTTGCTATTAAAAGAATGCCATTGTATTAGAAGATACAACATAAGTTACAATAGAGGTGTGGTTATGATCCACATGCTCTTCCAACAGTAATTAAATAACTTTATTTTCAATCCACTTCAATTTTCTTTACTTCTTCATGTTATCCATATTCTTCCCTCGGTGAAGGCAAACATTACAGCTGGTTTTAACTTTAGATGCATTCCTATGTTTCTTGAAGTTGGTAAATAGTTGCAGTTTTTGGATGACTATTTGAAACACCTTTTTTAAAATTTTTATGAAGCAGGAAAACAAATACACTATTTTATTTATATCTATAGATTTTAAAAATTCATAAACGTTAGAATAGAGTTTATGGTGCTTTTGATAGACAACATATCCAATTTTGTCTTTGTACTGTTTGTTTTATGTTTTCTATCATTTTCCTTTTTCCTTTGTTTTCCTCATTGAAGACAGAAAAATACATGGGCTATCATTTGTTTTATGTTTTCTGTCATTTTCCCTTTTCCTTTGTTTTCCCATTGAAGATGTTACGCTCCACCTGTACCCGACGCACCTTCATATGTGCCCCAGGTAGAGAGACGCCATTTTTTTTACTAGAAGGGGGTTATTCAATAGTGGTGTTCATGGCCGTTCCCTTTGGTCCTTCCTTTAGGAGTACTATGGCTTAATGGCATTGTTGACTGCCCTTTGTTGGGGTTTTTAACCCCGAGGTTGGTGTTCGGGGCTCCTAGGGGTTGATAACTAGGTCACATGACCCCACACCTTGTTTGCTTGCTCTGGTGGTCTTGCTTCAGCTACCAGACCTTTGTCTCCCTTCACAACCACCTTAGACACTTTCCTGGCCTTTCTGCACACTGGCGCCTTCTCTCCTTGCTCACTTTCCTCAAAGGACACTATCTTCCTTGCCAGGCCTTCTTGCTGCTTTGAGGAGGGCGTTGAGGGATTTTAAAGCATTCTCAGGGTTAGATGGGGTATAACGCCCTCCCTCCAGCTCACTCCAACGTTTCGTTCGGAGTGATTTGTTTCTTTTATTAGTTTTTGGCACATAGGGGAAAAATACCCTAGGTAGCCTACTATAAGCCTACGTTAGGCTATTTTTTATGTTATTTTATGTTATAATTTTAAGTTGACATTTTATAATTTCTAATTAATTAATTAATTAGAAAAAAAGTAAAGGGATGTACCATTTGAAAAGTCATGATAATGATTATATAAAGCCCTACCAATGTAATTGTAAAGATCACATCTTATATCTTTTATCATTTTATATTTATTTCATTCATGGAATATTTATTTTATTTACAGTGGGTCTTCTTGAAAGAAACATAATTTTATTGTTTCATTGGTATCATAGCCCCTTCTTGCGCAAATTCCAGCTTGTGGCCAATATTTTCTAGAGCTTCTCCAAAACTGGGGCTTTGACCCGCATAGGTTTTTCACCAACCCTTATATATATATATATTATTATTATATTAATAATAATATTTATTATTTTTTAAGTTCTAAGTGCTCCCCATTAGAAAAAAAATATTATTATTTTAAACAATAATAACTATTTTAATTAATAATTGTCATTACAACTAGTATTTAATAGAAAAAAGAAATAAGACTGAGTCAAAGAAAGAAGACCAAGAAGATATTTAGAGCAAAAATCAAGTCTCGGAAGATATTGAAGAAGTCATTGAAGCCCATTGTGGATTTGTTGAAGAAATTATGGATTCCATATATAAATCCAAATTTTGGACTCAGTGTCCTTATTGCGAAATGGAATTCCAATCTCTGACATTTTTTAAGAATGGCAATCACTCCTGTCCAATATGTGGTAAATATTTTAATATGAAAGACGATCAAGGTAACTCATAGATGCAATAACAGAAACTGGAAAGCGAATTAGGATACTAAAAGGAAAGCAATAAAAATCTACAATTTGAAATGAGTAAGCAGATCATTCTTCATAAGTTGATAGAACAAGAGAATCATCGTTCAAAAGATTAAAATAAAAACTGAAAAAAGCTAATGAAGATATCAAGAAACTATTATCAGCTAAGAATGAAGAAATATCTTGACTAAAAAATCACAACCAATACCTTAAAGACAAAATCAAAAAGTTTGAAGATACCGATTTAGAAGAAGACATAAAGCATTTAAACAAGCTCAAGCGTTCGAAGATAACGATTTTTCACAAGTTTTAGCCTCCGGTTATAAGTAAAAATTTGTCTCAGTTTATTTGCAAACTCAAAAATTTAATAACTGGAAATAAACATGAATTTTATCAGACTTAAAACACTGCTATCTTCAATCTTTTATTGACAGAAAATAAATAATAAGCATGCCATTCAACACACAGTACGCAGGAATTTTTGGCCAATGGCCCTGTAAAAACCCACAAGGAGAAAACCAGTCAGAGAGAGTTAGTGTTATTATTTCTTCAGGAAAAAATCAGACATTCATTTAGAGTCAAAATCCGACTTATCTCAACCCAGCAGGCTGCCTCGATTTCTGTGCAATATTTTCTCGAAAGAGTGCCGAAATAGCAGCAAAAACTCAGCCTCGATTTTTGTGCATACCCAGCAGAAAATCCGTACAGTACAGACAGCATTAAATGCTGCCATACGGTCCTCGAAAACTGTGCCTAAAAAACCTGTCTGCAACCTCGAAATTCATGTCTGTTCTTTCCTTGAAATTTGTGCCCAAATCTTCCTCGAAAACAGTGACTAAGGTTAAAGTCACTTAGGGGAGCACCTCCCTAGGTACAAAACTAACATTATTAACACAAAAGATCAAGAGATGACATTACATGCAAGAAATCAGATGTAAGTTGTCTTCAATAAGCTTTGAAGACACAGCTTCTCTTAAGAGGAAGACAATGTTATATAAAAATATATATAACATAATAAAATGTATAACTATATATAACGTTAAGTATCAATATTAATGATTAATATTAATAATTAATAGCTAATAAATAGAAATGATTAATTAATTAATTATAAAAAAAGTAAAGAGATGTACCCTTTCATTTGAAAAGGCACGATAAGGATTATATAAAGCCATATCAATGTAATTGTAAAACATCACATCTTATATCTTTTATTATTTTATATTATATTTCATTCATGGAATATTTATCTTATTTACACTGGGTCTTCTCGTAAGAAACATATTTTTACTGTTTCATGTGGACTGCGGGTTACCTTTAGGGCAGTTTTGGTGGCCTCTTCAAAGGCTGCAATAAATTGCATCCTGTTTAGACCTAAACCCATCACATTCCTAGGTCTGTATGGTGCATTAAACTACTTGCAAACAGTCTTCATATTGCTTACATAAAGGGTCTTAATTCCTTTGGATGAACTATTTGATAACTGCTCTCAATAGTGATTGATGTTCACAGTATTTGGGTAATTTATACTTCTGATGCTTACGTTTGATGACAGTTATTTATGATTAGCAAATGATAAATGCTTATGGTAAATACTATAAATGGATGCATGAATGCTAGTGCTGTCATTATCATTGTTACTGCTATCATAACACCTTTTTTACATCTCACTGTTCAATTTATATATACTGCTACAACTAGTGATTATACTTGTGTTTGAAGTGGTAAATACTAGTCAACAATTACATTGCTAGTGGTCTTTATTTTCACTTGGCTAGTGAACATTACAAATTGTTAAATACATGGATGTATTAATGAATGAAATCGATATACTAATTTGTGTGTACAAGATTTATATATATAGTATGTTTTCGTCATTCTTACGTTGACTCCAATAAGGCACTGGTAACATCCTCCAAAGAAGATGTCTTCTAGTGTTTAGTGTCCTTGCAGAGTTACAATATGGCTCTCCCCTAGGAGGTTTCAACTTCCGAAGGGGTTAGAAGAAGTGACTAAGGTGACAGTGGTCACTTTCTCCACATGTGCTTACTGGTGGCTTGGACTGCCATTTCATCCAGTAACAGAAGACAAAAATATATGGCCTATTGTTTGTAGAATGAAGTTGAATCCATTGTGTTATTCATTATTCATTCCTGTAGTTTCTTATAATCCCATTAGTTATATGGCATCTTAATTTATGGGATTTTATGGATTCTATTTTACCATCCTGAGCTATCACTTTTGTGACCCTCCAAAGCTTACATGCCTTGAAAAGCTCTCAAGACAATACAAGGACGGATATTTATATCTCATAGCATTGTGGGTTAGTCTGGCATAACAGCTATGCATTTGTAAATGTGGAAAGCTTGTTCAGCGACCAATTTCACATGGTGGAGACAAACCCTACCAGTCTGATATAGTCTGCTCGATCTAAGACCAACTCTTGGCCCTTTTTATTCTGGTTTGTCATTTTCTTTTAACTAATCGTAAATGTATCTGTTTTATGTTGTTTGTAGATGTTCCCATTTTTCACATGATCATTAAGATAGAACCAAAGTGGGATTGGGTGTGGCTTTCATTGAAGGAAGTTCCTTATGTTTTATGTGTTGCTTGTGTACCAAAGGGTGTCTTTTATATGATGTTGAACCATGGTTTCTAGATTCAAAGTACTCAATTTGTAGTAGAGAGAGAGGTCATCTTGCTTCTTGAGACGTGCATAACCTCTTTCCACATTAATACTATCTCCTTCTTTTTCATCAATATCTTTTGAACGTATTTCCTTGTCACAGGTTGAACTCAATGATGCATATGTGAAGAAAAAGAGAGAGGATGTATCATTCTCTCCCAAGGATCGTGTGGCTGTATCCTCATTTCTTCAGGTCTGTTTTACTTACCTGTAATTATCTTTCTTGCTTCAAAATAATTACTTTGTAAATTTAAACAATCTATTCTAATTTGATGTCAGTTGATCTTGGCAGGCTGAGAAAGTATCTGGAATGAGTCCCCTCTCGAAATATTACCTAAATCTTCAACAAAAAGCACAACAAAAGAAGACTAGTCTGCAAAACTGCAGGTTATTCTTACTCTTTGTTAGATGTTTTATGATAATGCCAATAAAGAATATCATGTGAATCCTTTATATAAATAATCTCCTTTCCACAGCGTGTGTGTTGAGGAGGTGAAAAGCATGAGCTTGATAAAAGATACAGCTGTATCTCATGAGGGTTGCGACAATGACATAAGAGAGGGGCAGAAAGTCTTTAACAAGGATTTGCCACCTGAGAAATCAAATGGGTAAGTGTCCTTTTAGCTTGTTTAAAATGTGATACTATGCTTAGTCTGATTTTGTAGTTCCATGTATGATTTTCTGAATATCGGTTTTTGAACTTTATTACAGAACTGCTGCTTCTAAATCAAAAAAGCGAGAAAAGTCCCAGACGCTAATCATTGCTGATAAAGAAGATGATATAGTTGAACCTTGTGGCTCTTCTTCAGAGGAAAATAATGACGATCTAGATAATTGCAAAGAAGAAGATGCAACAGGTCAGCTTTCTTTAGAAAGACAAGAGAGTGAGAATGCCAATAGAAATAAAAGGGCCAAGTTCCCAAAAGCAGCGACGCCACCTGCAAAATTTAAAATATCTGGAAAGAACAGGCAATCAAAAAATAAACACAGATTAAATATGGATAGAGTGAACTTCACTTCAACTCTGCCAGATCAGTAACCATATTATGTTATCCCAAGTACTTCAATTGGCATCTAGAGGACCAAGGAGATTTTATGAGGTTCCAACTGATCCTTATTGAGAGGACAAGATGATGCAAAAATGGTGATTACGAGGAAGTAAGCATTATCTTGGACATGTTAATTTGTCCATGGGAAATATCAGCTCATAAAACCCTCAACGATCAGATGCTGTGACAGCAACTTTCTTACTGCAATCGTTGACCATGAAACAGAAAAATTGTTCAAGGCAGAGAGATGGGATATATAATATGTATGGGATTACATGAGTATCATTGAGAATCCCATTGTCTCCTTTCCTCTATTTCTGTTTGAAATGGCCTCTTAAATCTTACTGTCAGAAGCATGTGTCTGCAGAAACTATACATATAACGTGTTTGTACTTTATGCAGGGGGCTAGGTTTTTATGGTCATGTTGAAGGTTATGATTTTTGGAATATCTAGTTTTCCATGATTTACCACAACCTTTCCATGCATGTTACCGCCTGACCCCATCACAAATTATGAACACTACGCTTGTCAATCTTTTTGCCCGATGGGTATATCATTTTGTTATTTTCTAATTTAATTTAATTTAATTTAACTTATATATTAATGTCCGCTGGTGGCCTAAAGATAACCAATGGGACTGGGAGAAGGTAAATGAATTGCAATAGATATTGTCCCACAAATTTGATCTCAATCGAACATATGAAAATTCAATGCATGCAGTGCAAGAAGTTAAGGTTAGCTCAGCTTGAATTTTTGATGTGCTTATATCATGGAACATTAGAGAGTGCAATTGTCGTTATACACTCTTTATTCAATTTGTTGGTTGTCTTGCAAGTTGTGGGACTGATCCTAGTAGGCTGCTGGATAACAGACAAATGCACCCATGCTCATGCACAGCTGAATGCCCTCCAGAGCACAATTTTTTATCCTGACTTGCTTACCTATGGAGTCTGGACAGAAAAACATCAACTGTAAATATTTCTAATGGATCCAATTTCCTTGCAGTGGGTAGCTTGTCTCATGGATGATGATTATACTTTCATGTTTATTGAAATGAACTATCTGTCGGGAATATGAAAAATGATTTTCAATCAATGGGAAATAATCCTTTATCATATGAACTGGTTGGAAAACACCTATTTGAGGGAAGATGACATTTTGTTATATACATGAGAGTCAATATCAGAAATGATCTCCATTGCAGCCTTTGTGAGTCATCTCAGGGCTATGCAATCGCTTTTTATACTATATTGTACTAGTGTCTGGAGCGCAATATGGGCATCCGGGGTGGTGTGAAGCTTTGCCCATTGCTGGAAATAGCGGGTTCCGAGTGTGATATTGTTTATTAAAAATGAAAAAACAAAGAAAGGGAAAAATCTGCAATAATTTAAAATTGTACAACTTGGGATTTGTAAGGATTAAGGTTATTAGCCCAATATTTTATCCATCGAAATGGTGGCATTTTTCATTAATTGGGCCAATCTGAAGTTCAACTAGTATGGAAACTTACAAAGTTTTGTGTTGTTCTCTTGGATGTTCTACATGTTTATAAAGTAATTGTTTCGGGTCGAGATAAAATGAGTAGTATAATGGGAAATACACAGATTGGGATGCTTGTTCATGTGAATAGAATTGATTATCATTGACTGCCGATCGGTGAAGTGTTAAGTTGAGACCCCAGACAAGACATTTGAAAATGCTATTCATTACAATATGGTATTTAGTGATCTGTAAAAGAGGGACTTATAGTCCACTTGCTTCACCAACATGGATGCTCTGTGGAATTGGTTTGTGTTGGTATGGCAATGGTCCCATCAATCCAATTCTTGCTATTCTTTGCAAACATAGTTAAGAACTCAGCTATTAATTTGCAACGACTATCACATGACAGTGTTTGATCTCAAATCCCAGAGTGAATGAATGGTGGGCAATACATAGCTGTTGGCATTCATCGTGTTACTGGATGAACTAGCAGGGCTAGTCGCTGATAAACAATGTATGGAGTGAGTCACCACTGCTGCCTTAGCCACTCTTCTCAAACTACTTTGGAAGTTGAAAGCCCCTAGGGGAGAGCCCTAATGCAAGTCTGTAAGGACAACAAGCCACCAAATGATATCTTCTTTGCAGAGAGGTTAGTGACCAGTGCCTGAATGGAGTCAATTTAGAAATGAAGAAGACATATTATAGGTACGAATATAAATAGCGTAAGTGCAGTTAGTACATCCACTTCTAGTGCATTCATCTAGGGTAAGCAAATAAGCGATTTCATGCATACATCATATAACAAGTTTGAATTACCATTTATTACATGTACAACACAAGCAAAGCACCCAAAGTACAATAGTATAGTAGAGGTAAAACAATATGAATTCAATGGTGTATCCGTCTTGTCAATGCTTCCCAAACCATTCACAAGCGTAACCAATAGAAAGGTGCATAATCATTTAATTGCAGTGCTTTATATCACTTGTGGAGGTACCAATAATCATTCACCATTCAAGCATGCACTCATGTATCGGTTCCAAACTTTATATATGTAGCAATATATATAACAAACATTTTGTATGCTTACGAATAAGGTTTGAAACAAAGTTTTAAGTGATCATTAGCAGTTGTACAACAATATTTCAAACTTTAAACCATAGTCATAACCCAAACAACGTCTGCATATACAGTCTGGTATATATATGTAAATAAGTCTTTTAACAATCTATCATTTAATTGCAATTCAAACCAACGAACATCTAACCTACTAACCAGTGTTTGCAGATATAAAAGAGGATTGATATGGCGGAGGAGCAGCAGACCTTGTATAGGGTGGGTTGCCACTGTAAGGGAAACCCTTGAGGTTGATAAGGGCTTGGATGAGGCCTTAGAAGGGTATAGAGAGGTCTGTTCCAGACGTAGAGATGGGGCGTGGGCTGGAAAGGAGGAGCAGGCCGTTAGGTGAAAGGGGGTAAGGAACAACCTTGAGGATGTTGGAGATGGGGAAAGAGGGGGCGAGGGGGTAAAGGAGGAGAAAAGAGAGCGCTGCAGGGCGTAGGGAATGGTAAAGAGCAACCCCGAGTTGTGAAGAATGGTTTGGAGGGAAGCCGAGGGTGAGAAGAGAAAGGAGTGGGTTAATAGATGAAGGCAAGGGCTAAAGGAGGAGGGTTGTTAGATTTTTAACATTAAGCAAGCATTATATTATGATCTTTAACTGAGAGAACAACAAGCACAACAATCAAACACAAGAGACAATGAACACAGTGTTTTTCCTCAGGGAAACCATAAATGGAGAAAATCCTGCAACTTCCTCAGAGATAGAATCAACACCAATAGTAAAACCCAAAACAATAAGATGATCTCCCGATAGTAGTAACCTTATTTCTTCCTTGCCCCAATGTCTTCCTCTTCCTCAGCTATGCGCTACAACTGAGTGTGAGTGAGTGTGTGATAAATAGAAAGGCTAGCTCTCTATTTATACTAATTCCCAACTTGACTAAACCCAACTAGGGCCGACTTCACTAGGCGAGTCTAATAACCCTAGTGACAACCTGGAACTGCGGGGGACTTTAACCCTTAGACAATAGGAGGGTTACCCACCTTGACTTGACATGACTTGTTTACATGATAGAAACTCCCGATAGAAACATCGGGGCATGACATGACTCAAGCACATTACAAATACATCCCGAAATAAACATTCGGTTACAATACATAAAAAATACAAGTGAATACATTCCGAAGTTACAATTACATCAACACTCCCTCTTAACTAGGAAGGTATTCTATTGACACAATTTATCAGCACAAGTCTTCTTCTCTGTATCATCATTGTGTCCTCGTCATCTTCACCTTCAAGTCATCTTCATCTGGATCTGGATCATCATCACTGGATCATCACGGGTGCTATCTCATGATTCTTCTCGTTACAGGAAGTTCTACAGAGCTAGCCCTTTTTCATGTTGGTTGTAGGCCTAGCCTCCTTGTAGGTCTTCTTCCAGCACTTATATTTGACCTTAAGTCAGAATGGCCTGCCCAACACTTATATCTGATCATGTAGGAACCAATCCTATAATCATATCAGAAATGCACCAACACTCACATCTGACCATGTGGGAACACCTCCCACAACCCTGTCAGAAAGGCCCAGCACTCACATCCGTCAACCAATGTCGGAAAGGCTCAGCACTTACAGTTGACCATGCGAGGAACCAATCCTCCATGCCGAAAGGCTCTGCTGACAACCAATGTCAGAAAGGATCAGCACTTATATTCAACCATGCAAGGAACCAATCCTTCATGCCGAAAGGGCTCTGCATTTACATCTGACAACCAATGTCAGAAGGGCTTTGCACTCACATCTGATCATATAGGAACCAATCCTACAATCACATCAGAATGGCCCTCAGTCCCATACTGAGCTTTCCTGGTAACTGACCAGGTGCCTCCATTCTAAGAATGGCATTCAACGCTTATATCTGATCATGTAGGAACCAATCCTATAGTCACATCAGAATCGCTCAGCACTCACTTCTGACATGGAAGGAACCAATCCTCTCATCATGACAGAATGGCTTAGCCCTTACTTTTGACATGGAAGGAACCAATCCTCTCACCATGTCAGAATGGCTCTAGGTTTCATTATTTCCCCTTAGAGGGAACCTCGATCTGGAGAACACCAAGCTTCTCCCTGAAGTACTCAAACTTCACCCTAACCAATGGCTTCATCAACACATCAACTATATGTTCGTCCGTCGCAACATACTGGAGCTTCACTGCTCCCCTCTGCACCATATCCCTGATATAGTGATACTTGATCTCGATATGCTTCGACTTGTCATGGAACATCGGATTCTCTAACAACTTCACGCAACTCTGGTTGTCACAATGTATACAAGTAGCATCCATCTGGAGATCAAATAAATTAGACAGTAGCTTCCTCAGCCATACTGCCTCACAACTAGTTGAACAAGCTGCGACATACTTTGCTTCAACTATACTTAGTGCCACACAGGATTGCTTCCTACTAAACCAAGAGATCACACCTGATCCCATATTGAAGCAACACCCTGAAGTGCTCTTCCTATCGATGGCACTGTCTGCCCAATCTGAATAAACATAACCCTCCAGGTTAATCCTCTGATTCGCTTCATACTTGAGCCCATAATCAATTGTACCCCTCAGGTACCTCAGAATATGCTTTGCAGCAATCAAGTGAACATGTCTCGGACCTGTCAAGCACTGGCTCAAGGTGTTCACAGCAAAGCAAATGTTTGGGCTCGTGTTCGTTAGGTACATCAAGGACCCAATCATCTAACGATACATCGTCGCATCAACCGCTTCTGATGAAGCATCACTCAATAGCTTCAGGTTCAATGCCATAGGTGTGGTCATGCCCTTACAGTCCATCATCCCAAACCTCTTCAGGATCTCTACTGCATACTTCCCTTGTTCGAGGGAGATTCCATTTGCATTCTACCACACCTCCATGTCTAGAAAATAATGCATCATACCGAAGTCCTTCATTTCGAATTCGACAGCAAGCTTTCTTTTCTTATCAGTAATCAACCCATCCATACCTGTTACAAACAGATCATCTACATACAGTAGGAGCATCATTGGGTTGCCATCTTCAACCTTGTAGTAAAGGTTGGAATCTGCTTTACTCTTGGTAAAGCCCAAACCGGATAGAAAGTTGTCAATTCTGCCGTACCATGTCCTAGGTGCCTGTTTCAAACCGTACAGGGCTTTCTTCAATCTACACACATGAGACTCCCTGTCATGTGTCTCAAAACTGAGTGGTTGCTCTACATACACTTCTTCTTCCACTACACCATTCAAGAAAGCAGTCTTGACATCCATTTGGTGTATCTTCCATTTCATTACTGTAGCCAGAGCAAGTACTGATCTGATGGAAGTGTATTTGGCTACAGGTGCAAATGTTTCTTCATAGTCTATTCCTTTTTTCTGTGAGAAACCACGAGCCACGAATCTTGCCTTATATTTCTCTATGCTACCATCTGCAGCATGCTTGATCTTGTAGATCCATTTGGAAGTTACAACTGATTTCCCTTCTGGTCTTGGGACAACATCCCAAACATCGTTCTTCATGATCGATTGATACTCTTCGATCATAACATTCTTCCATTCTTTCTGTTTTGCCGCTTCTTCATAATTTGAAGGTTCTTTATTGATAAAGTCACATAGTAAAGCTACATATCCGGAGCATGATATGGTTCTCTCTCTTTCTATGTGATTCTCTTTTGGAGCCCCATATCTTTCCGCACCTTGGATAACTTCTCGTACCCAAGCAGGTTTCCTCTTGTGAGGATTCTTCTCTTGAGGTGGATCTACAGGTTCTTGAGGTTCTTCAAATTCTCGATCTTCTTCTTGAGTTTCTTCGTTCATGGTTGTATCATGAATTCTGGGTGCTTCTGCTTTTTTAGGTTCTTCAGCAGGTCTCTTTCTGGATTTGTTGTAAGCTATGTCTTCATCAAATGTTACATCCCTGCTGATGTCGATCTTTTTGAATCCTGGGAAGTATATTCTGTAAGCCTTCGAGCTTTCAGAGTATCCCACAAATATACCCTTCTTTCCTGAAGGATCTAATTTTGTTCTCTTATCTTTTGGAATGTGTATGTACACTAGACAGCCAAATATTCTGAGATGGCTGACTTTTGGTTTCTTGCTGTAAAAGACTTCTTCAGGTGTTTTGTTCTCGAGTACTTTGTGTGGAGTATGGTTTTGTACATACACCGCTGTTTTGGCAGCTTCTGCCCATAGATACATAAAAAGATCCTGATCATGGAGCATTGCTCTTGCAGCTTCCATGATAGTTCTATTCTTCCTTTTTGCAACCCCATTATGTTGTGGATTATATGGAGTGGATAACTCCCTCTTAATCCCCGATTCTTTGCATAAGTCTTTGAATTCATTTGATGTGAATTCTCTGCCATTATCTGATCGAAAGGTCTTGATCTTTTTTTCTGTGTGGTTTTTGATCAAGATTTTGAATTCCTTGAACTTGCTGAAAACTTCATCTTTGTTCTTCATGAAGTAAATCCATGTCTTCCTAG
The DNA here is from genome assembly GCA_001517045.1 of Pseudotsuga menziesii. Lineage (NCBI taxonomy): Eukaryota > Viridiplantae > Streptophyta > Pinopsida > Pinales > Pinaceae > Pseudotsuga > Pseudotsuga menziesii. The sequence continues at coordinate 233,076 of LPNX010380075.1, forward strand.
AAAAATCATCAATGAAAGAAACATAGTATACATACCCGCTTAGTGAACTTGATGACATTGGTCCGCATACATCGGAGTGGATGATTTCCAAGATTCCTTTTGCCTTGCTCTCGCTCCTTGGAAATGTCTTCTTTGTATTATTTCCTTTCGCACATCCTTTGCATACCCCTTCATGTTTTGCTTGAATTTCTGGAAGACCTTCAACAGCGTTGTTTGCAAGTGGTAGTGCTCTGTAGTGTACATGTGCAAGCCTTCTGTGCCAAAGTTCATTTGACTCTACTGTGTCATGGACCAAAGCTTGTTCTGGATGGCCCTTCAATTTGTATAATCCTCCTTCTTGTTCTCCAATTACTATAGCATTGCCAATAGTCTTTCCTCTTGACCACATGAGGATTTGGCCATATACAAATGCAACCCTCATGCCTTTTGCATCTAGTGTCGATATGGATAGAAGATTCTTCTTTAGTCCTGGTACAAACAAGACATCCATCATTTTCATAGACTTTCTAGAGTCTAGCTTGTAGGAGGATTCACCACTACCTTTTATGGGATATTGGTCGTCATTCCCAAGTTTCACCTTATGGGGTGAATTATGTTCGGATAGTTTCTCAAATGATTCCTTGAAACTTGTCATGTGTTTGGAAGCCCCACTTTCAATAATTCAATCTTTGCTTCTGTGAGTGACAGTTCCCGTGAGAGCGGAGATCAGAACATATTCTTCATCACTTGAAGAGTCTTCACTTTCTTGTTTTACTATCTTTTTGGGAGGATCATCATCCTTAGAAGTGTGAGCATGATGTCTTCTTTTGGAGTTCTTCTTCTTGGATCAATTCTTATTCATGGGACAATTTCTAGCAAAGTGTCCTATTTCATCGCATGTATAACATCTGAGTTTGGATGGATCCCTTCTTACAGGATTATTTTTCTGATGAGAATGCTTACCTTGGTGATGATGATTTTCCCTTCTTCTTTTCCTGGAGTGTACTGTGAGAGCTTGATCTTCACTTCCCATCTTTTCTTCTCAAGCTGCTATTCGAGCTTCTTCTTGTGAACATTCTTCCCACAGTCTACTGAACATGACTAACTTCTTCTTGGCACATATTCCTTGGATGAAAGAATCCCATGACCTAGGGAGACCATTCAAGGTAGTCATCACAATTTTTGCATTCTCCACTTCTTCATCTACTGCTTCCAGTTGTTCTTTGATCTGAGGGACCCTTGTGAAGTATGACTGGATGGTCTCCTCATTCTGGATCTTTACATTCTTCAACTGGTTCCTTAGAGTCATCTTCCGATTGATGTTCTTCCCTTCAAACGGTTTGGTTAGGGCATCAAACATGGATTTAGGTGTCTTTAGGGAGGACATCTGTGGTATGAGGTGATCCTTGATAGAATTAACAATGATCCTCTTTGCCATAACCAACTTCTTCTTATGTAAGGCCTTGGCCTCATCTCCCTCTGGAACTGGAACCTCCTCACTGATATAGGAGTCCAACTCATTTTCTTCCAGGACCAGGGAGATCTTATACTTCCAGGCTCGGAAGTTATCAGCTCCCTCAAGATTTTCATCAAGCTTGGTATGATGAGACATCTTAACTGAGAACCTCTAATGGAAATACAAAAGATTTAGATCTTACTTGTTCAAGATGTCGAATCTGGATTTGGAGCTGAAATTCTGCAGTGTTGGTTCAGGAGCAGTTGCTTTTCCGGAGTTCTGTCCAACCAAATGCTTTGATCTTGATCCCTAACTTCGATTTTGAGGAGGAGATCAATCCAGGCCTGTGCTCACTGAAAAATTCCACTTCTGTGAAAAGCCCTAATTTTCGGCAGTAGTGTCAGGTAAAAAACTGAAAAACCTCAGAATTGGATTCTGCTACGACAAAAAGATGCGCCCTAGGGAGGAGAGTTATTCCAACCTTTTTTTGCTGAAAATCTATGGAGAGAGATCCACAAAGTAGGAAGCCCTAGTTTCCATAGCTGCATGGTGTCTTCTTCTCAAGTTAGCTTTGATACCATGTTAGATTTTTAACATTAAGCTAACATTATATTAGGATCTTTAACTGAGAGAACAACAAGCACAACAATCAAACACAAGAGACAATGAACACAATGTTTTTCCTTGGGGAAACCATAAATGGAGAA
>LPNX010380075.1:245031-277152 GCA_001517045.1 Pseudotsuga menziesii
CTTTAGAATGACTCCTATAGGGACAACCAAGGTGATTAAAAGTTGATGAAAGATCTAGCCAAGACAAAATGCAACCCTAATGGCTACCATTTAATCCATAAACATACATCATTCATCAACACCTAATAAAGAGAGATCAAGAAAAACTCTGGATACCTCCTGTTGCACATGCTTAACCAACAAATCATAGCATCACCTTTGCAAGTGAATTGAACCAAAGAAACTTCAAGAATTTTCCATCAAAACCCATAAAACATCTTCCTCAAGAGGAGGCGCCTCACTTCAAAGAGCCCTAGTAGGGTAAAACAAGTGCATAGTGTTTTTGTACCCCTTATCTTATGTTCAATTGAAGTGAGAAGAGGTTTATTTATAGCCTCTCACAATTACTTTACAAATATATCAAGGCCTACATGCCTTAAAATGTCAATTAGAAATTATAAAATGTCAACTTAAAATTATACATAAAATAATATAAAAATGGCCTAACTTGTAGACTTATAGTAGGATTCATGGGGTGTTTCCCCCCTAGGTGCTAAAAATTGCTAAACTAAGTGAATCACTCTGAAGGAAAGACTGGATTGAGTTGGAGGGAGGGCTTTGTGCCCCATATAACCCTGAAAATGTTGTAAAATCCCTCAACGCCCTCCTCAAAGCATCAAGATGACTTGTCATGGAAGATAATGCCATCTAAAAAAGGAGACCAAGGAGAGAGATTGCTAGCCTGCGAAAGGGCCAGGAGGGTGTTTTAGGTTGTTGTGAAGGGAGAGCAAGGTCTCATAGCTGAAGAATAGGACACTAGAGCAAGAAAACAAAGTCGGGGTTATGTGACCTAATGACTAACCCCTTAGAGTCGCAGACACCAACCATAGGGTTAACAACCCCAACAAAGGGAAGTCAACAATGCTATTAAGCCATAGTACTCCTAAAGGAAGGATCAAAGGGCCCAACCATGAACAACACTATTGAATAACACCCCTCCTAGTTAAAAATGGCCTCTCTCCTCATGGCACATCTATAGGTGCGTTGGGTACAGTTGCAGCATAACACATTGGATAATAGTGGAGATTGAAATTATGAGTGGAATAACAGAGCTACAACTGAGAATTCATCATCAAGGCCATTACCACACCCATACTAAACACATTAAGCATGAATAACAGTAATCTATTAAACATTTATGAGAGATTCTTACTACACAAAATCAATCACATGAAAGACATATTTTACCAAGGAATCCCAAACAGTAAACCCAACTTTAAATGGTTGGTTAGTTTTCATTTCAGTAATCTCATGTTACAATGCAACTCATGGTTCTATGGCATTCTCAACTCTTGGATAAGAAAACACAAAATTTATTGGAGTGTCAAGCTATAAGAAGATATAAGAGAGATGGGGAAGGGACATACCTTTCATTTCCCATTCCTAATTTTTCAATCCTATTTTAATTAATTATCCATTTTCTCTCTTTTTTCATTTATTTCTTGTGTTCTCTGTTTTGTTTTAATATAACCTTCATTAATTGTTAAATTGCACTTGTAGGTACTAAGCCTTACAACCATTTGATTGTGATTGAATCCATTTCATATCACACCTCTCCGTTTGAATACTTTTTTGGTCTCCAAAAGATTAAAGGAAATAAAAATGGATCAATGTGCCTTTTGCTTGCTTCTATGGAACATGGCTCTAATTCTGGCTCTAGGATGTAACTTTGATTTTAGCTTTTGTTCACTACTCTAGCTAATGGCTTTGGTTTTTGGCTTGCTTGTACCCATAGTTCATAAGTCTACGCAATGACTTTCAACTTTGAATAATCTTTATATTCAATCTCTTCCATCAACATTCATTCCCATCTTCAATGTGTAAGCCTCTTTCATTCCCAGACTTGGAGGTGGTCCATCTTGGTAGTCAATTAAAGCAAAGTCAAATTTTGGTCTTTGCTTTCTTTGTGTTCTTATGCTAGGATCAATTGCTTGTAATCATGGAGACAACCCTCCACTATTTTCTCGTGCTTACCGACACTTTGTTTTGGAAACAACGTTGCTTTAATTGTCTCCTTGGTGTGCAAATAACATTTTATTTTACCCAAAACATTTGACAAATCCTACATTTGTATTGACATGGGCAATAATCATCAATAGGCTACAATCTTGAGGGTGAGGGATTGCCTCAATATTTGGATGTTACAAGGACAAGGAATTCCATTGACCTCCCTACACTATTCTTCAATACATCTCCAATAAAATCTTCTTTTGGAAAATTGTAGGTAACATTTGGAGTGGGGTTTCCTTTGTGGTTGATATCAACCCACTATCCTTTTCGAGGGTCATGCTGACCTCCTATGTTACTATAACTCATTGGACAACTTATACTCCTTGGATTGGAGATACATTGAGTTCTCTATCCCCTTTAGGCTTTAGTTTCTAAAATCTTTTCTTTGCTGTGTAGTTATTAGAGTGAAGCTTTGGATGAAGTTTCCCACACTTCTTTTCCCGATGGTCACTCAACTTGCATTGGTGGAGAAATTTCGTGGCATTGCTTGACGCACTCCTTTTCTTGCCATGCTTTTGAAGTCTTCTTGCCATTGATTATATGAAACAATTTAGCTTGTGGCATGTGGATTTATCCTCCCAATAAGATGCCACACAATGACCTTTCTTCCCACAGAATGAACAAACCTTTGAATGCAAACATTTGGTAGCGCTATGGCCTTTCGTCTTGCAACTGTGACAAATGATGGATGTCCTACATGATTGCATACTTCTTGTTCTTCTTCTTCTTGCTTTGATTGATTGGCTTGCTACTTCTTCTAAGTGTCAGTGTAGGATAAGTGCTTGCGCTTTTTTCATTGTCGCCCTTACGCAATTTTCCGCAAGGATGGAGTGATAGCATGCTTCCATCTTCATTTACTGCTTCTCTTTGTTTGTATAAGTAGACCAACTTTGCAATGTATGTTTCCTTCAGAAATGTGACCTTGGTGTTCGTGGTATTTTCCTCTCTGTTGATCGAAACCTAGGTCTTCATGTTTGATCCTTAGTTCAACATATAATGGGACTTAGGATGCCTCATATTCTCTTTCCTAGTGGTTGTCAATTATATCTCATTTTCCTCAACAATTCCAAATCATTGCCTCTTTATGATTTTCAAATTCATCAAAATGATCTTGAGAAAAGGTCAGAAAATTGATGAATTTACCATGTTTTACTCCATCCTATTGGATTTCACGGTAATAATGGAAGGAGCTTAGCTAGTCTATTGGAAAATTGCTTGGAATTTTATTAGTGCCTCCTTTGCCAAGTCTTGGTGCATCTAAGTCATCATATGAGTGAGCCTTTTCTCAAACCAATCATCCATTTCAATGACCCTCTCTTCGAATTGCACTAAATGAACTCCACTCATCCAAATATTCCATGACAATGGCAAGGGAGTATTGACATCCGAAAAATTGCTTATTGAACAACAACAATAGTCTTGTTGAGGTTTCAAGGTTCTCCATTTATGTTATCCTTTGATCAGGAATCTAGACCTTCTCCATTCAGCGCCCTTTCTCTTCTTGAAGCTGCACATTGATGGCTTTTAGGTCTTTCAAACTCTCTCTTTTTGCTTTACCCAGGTTGATTTTTCTACGTCTTCAAAGTTTTGGTAGCCGCGTCACTATAAAGGATTCAATTGATTCGACATATCATAATCCACCAACATAGATCCAAATCCTAGGCTCTATCAAGCGTCGAGAGGGATCAAATATCTCGAGGTGCAAACTTCTTCTTAAGTATTGTACTCAAGGAGCTATCAACTTTGGTGTGTCCTATATATAGCCATTGATTTGATTCAAACTAAAAGACACATCTTTTTATTTAAGGTCGACATATAATATTTTTATTATTAATATTTAATATTATTTATGGACGACATATAATATTTTTTATTTTGTTAGGAATGAACATTACAACATCTCCCCCATACATTGTTTTAAAACCATGTGCAAGGCCCTCCTAAAACCAAGGGTTGTTTAGGCCTTGCACATGGTCTTAAAACCATTTGCAAGGCCCTCCTAAACCATGTACAATAAAACCATGAGTTGTTTAGGAGATCCTACACATTGTTTTAAAACCATTTGCAAGGCCCTCTGAAACCATGTACAATAAAAACCATGGGTTGCTTAGGAGGCCTTGGTTTTAAAACCATGTGCAAGGCCAACATTTTTTTGGAGGATAATTCATTTTTTTTTTATTATCATTATTTTGTTAGGTAGGAACATTACAACATCTCCCCCATATTGTGTTGTTTTTTTGACTAACTTTATTTTTGGGGGACAATTAATTTTTTATTTTATTATTATTTTGTTAGGTAGTAACTGTTATCACTCCAGGAAACTCCTCTAGGTTGCAGCTCGAGGATGCCTGGTAACTTAAATGTTTTTATGGTTTTTCTAACTGGATCAAGTCAGGTGACCTACATGACCTCACACTCTCAAGACATGCATGAAACTCAATCAAGGATAAGGCTTCTAACTACCACTGTTCAGAGGTTTGATAATACGGTGCAGAGATGGAGAATTTATCATGCTGGCAGATTTATACATAAAAAATTTATATATAAATGGCTAATCATAACAAGGAAAGTACCTGCAATTCAAATCATCAACATGTAGATAGGATGACAGCTATCAGACATCAAATAACATGAATAAACCTGAACAACACATTCAAGCATAAGCATAGAATAGACAAGAAATGGAAGCTAAACATATAATAGCAAAAGAGCTTATATTAGGTCATGAGCAATATGAGAAGCTTGATAATAGTAATGGTCTACAGGTCCCCGAAGTCGAACCCTTGTTTTAAATAAGTCTTAGGCTTTATAGCCTTTACAAAAATATTCAGATCCTGAAAAATTGGATCTGCTTAACTAAAAATAGATAAAATTAATGTTTTTGCAAAATTAGGTCAAAAACCCTAATTTAACTACTAGTTTAACTAACTCTAACACTTGTTCACTCTTTGAACCTTTTGATGACTGTAGTGAGCACTGGAGGAAAGCTATAACTGGTCTTCTGATAGATGAGCCACTGTTGGTTAAAATAGGTAGGGTTTTGTGACCCTCTCCTCTTTGATGTATCCCCAAAACTCGAACAGACCTCCTTTGATGGTGCACTTTAGCAAGTTTCAGCTTTTACACTTCATCCCTGAGATATTTATATTTGCCAAAATTGGTCCTTTATGCCAAAATAGCTTTCTGTGCCTCTTTCTGCTTTCGGTGTTTAAGGAATCAAAATTTTGGGTCTGCTAGCCGTCGAAAGCTCTACTTTCGGTGGTTAATGAACTACTTCTGCGTCCACCTAAGCCACCGAAAGCCCTGTTTTTTGCCAAATTTTGTCATTCACCTCCCAACTCATCCTTTTCAGTTTTTCTATTGATATTCTAGTATTTATTTAGCTTTCCCAATGTTTGGAAATTCAGCAGCCTCTTGGATTGCCTCTGGATTCTGCAGGCTTACTGCTACTTCAGCTAGGGTTTCTAGTCCAAAACGAGAGCTAGGGTTTGATTTGGAATTCTTTAACTACAACCTCAGAAGCCTGATCATCATGTACATCCTGGTGTTGTCTTTCATGTATCTTAGATTTATCCTTTTTAGCATGACATACATCCCTCTCATCTCCAGGACAGAATTGCGCAACTGCTTATTCCTCTTGGTCAAAATGTCGTTTTTCCTCTTTATCTCCCTATCCAAAACCTCTAGTTCATGTATCTCCTCTAGTAGTTTGTTTACTCGTTGAGACCTAGGTTTTCTTGAGAAGGTATTTGCTCTTTGTTCATCCTTCTCTTGCCTAGGTGTTGGTGAAGTAAACTCTTCATTTTTCTGCTGTAACCTGCCCTGTTAGGTCAACTTTTGCCCTAAAAATTTGGCCAAACTGCTGAAAACTGGGGCTCAAAGATGCATTAGGTTCTCCAAATATGTGACACCTATGTATAAACTGAAAGAGTTTTTTGTATATTGTTTTGTTGTGAGAAAAAACCTCTCTCAGGTTTTTTAAATTCGTTTCCATTTTCCAGATATATGTATTTCAAAAACACGTGTAAAACAGGGAAATCATGAGATTTGAAAATTAGGGCTTAGAGATGGGTTCGATTCTCCCAATATGAAATACCTGTAGGAAAACCGAGAGAGGTTATTGTTCTATGAAATGTTAGGAACAAAAAAATCCAAGAGTGTTCCAAAATGATTCTCTATTTGGTCAGAATAATCATTTTAAAATGATGTCTTTTCATAGTAAAACACCAATTTCGGTGGCTTAGAGCGCCCTGAAATTTCGGTCTTAGCTGCCGAGAATCTACTTTCGGTGGCTTAGAGACCGTTTTGAAACCACGTTTAGCCACAGAAACCTTTGTTTCTAGTTTTTTGAGTGGTCCTCCTCCCTGCGCTTGCAAAATTGAAATTCAAATCCCGTGGAGGAGGTTAGCGGACTGGTTTTAAGAGATGACCTCGAGTAGTAAGGATGCATTCAACAAATGAGGAGTGTATTGAAGGTATGGAACTGATTCTGAGGGGTTAACTATTTGATTGGTACTTGAATGAGATGATGGTGAATTCTGGTGATATCCACGAGATAGACAGCCTAGCAATCATTTTAACGTGAACTTGGTGTTTCGTGGAGGCTTACTGCAGTCGTGGGACAGATGCAGGGCAGGCTAGGGTTTAGATTTCCATCGGTATTTTGAGATCAATAACGAATTCTTAGCCATCAACTCATGCTTTACTACAGTTCCCTGACTTTTTAGGTGGTTAATCATGCTAAATTATGACACGCCTCATGCTGATGAATTTGATTTTGATGGGAAGACAACCGTTTTCACTTTTTGTCCTTTTCGGTGGTTAAGAGTATTTAGGGTTTTGTTTGCTAGCTGCCGAAAGCTGAGCTTACGGTGGATAATGAACTGTCGCCACGTTCTCCCAAGCCACTGAAACTTTCTTTCCAAAAGAACATGTGTAACAAGCTTTCGGTGATTTACTGTATTTCCGGATCTCATTGTTTAGCTACGGAAAGGCAGGGCTTTCGGTGGCTAATGAACTATTTGAAAGTTCTCCCAAGCCACCGAAAGTTTCCCTTTCCAAAAACGTATCTCATTTGCTTTCGGTGATTAATGTCCTCCTACAAACACTCGCTAAGCTACCGAAACCAAAGCTTTTCGGTGGCTAATGAGCTGTTGGAAAACTAGCCTAAGCCACCAAAAGACCTTTTCCCTGAATTTTAATAAGAACGTGGTGAGAAATATTTCGGTGGATAATCATGGTCCTGCGTTAAACTATTAGCTGCCAAAAGCTAGGTTTTTTAGTGGCTAATGAGTTATTGAAAATCTTGCCTAAGCCACCGAAAGCTAAAACTTTCAAATTTATCAAATAACAGAACATCAGATACCCCAAATTTGTTAGTCATCCCAATATATTTCATAATATGACTTGAAATCTTCATCCTATCAAAAAATAAATTGTCTGAGTGAACTTATTGAAAATGAATTTATTTTGGGAGATAACAGTGACATTACAACATCTCCCCCATATTACTTTCTTTTTGTGGCCGACATTTATTTTGACGGATAATTAAAATTTTTGTTTTTTATTATTTTGTTAGTAACAAAATATGGACAAACGTTACAAGATCTCCCTCAAACTGTGCTGTAGAGCGCCTCTCCCTCATGACAAACGTTAGAAGATATCCCTCAAACTGGGTTGTAGAGAGCCTCTCGACGCAATAAACAAATGACTTATAGCCTACTCAATTCACCATCACAAATACTCTTTGGAATTAAATTATGGTCTTTGTTCTCAGTTTTCTGCATAGACCTCTATTTTCACAATGACCACAAGACTTATGGTTTGGATGTAGTTCTAAGTGCAAAGTACTCTTTAACACTATTTAGGATTGGTAAGATGCTCTGTTCTTTGGTGTAACCAGCATATAGGCAACTGGTTAACAATGGAACTAATAAGTAGGACTGTTTATTTTTGTACCTAGGAAAGTGTTCTGCTAGTGACTTTTGCCTAAGTCATAAAAATGAGAAAATTAAAGTGACCCTTGCAATTAATAACTTGAGATGAGTTTTAATTTTCACTTTAGAGAATAAATTCATCTTTTGATAATTTTAAGTGAAGTGAGTGAAATTAATTTTGGAATTAAAAGTGCATTTAATCTCATCCATCCATCTAATTCATTTTGGGTCCTTGGATTAGATGACCATTCAACTTCCTCACTTGGACACCAAAAAATAAAGGGAAGACATTAGAGTCTCATTATTTTTTTTTTCCATGAGAGTTGGAGAGCAGAGAAGGAGAAAAATTATAGGTTGAGAGAAAAAGCATTGGACACATTTCCCAAGAATGTATGACAACATCAATTACATTTCCGTACAACATGTTTCTAGAGGAAATTCGAAGTGATCCATACAGTCCCACACAGTTTTATGGGTACGAAATTCGAAGTGGTCCATACAGTCCGTACAAATACATATAGTCCGTAAAGTCCATAAAATAGGTGGGCACATAAATCAAGGTTTGTACAGTCTGTACGGTACAACCGTGGGCACACAAATTGAGACAGTCTGTACAATCATTTTGGCATGTTTTTTGAGGCAGCTGGTTGGCAGAAAATTTGATTGTGAAATTTCTGAATTAATTCAACTTGCTGAGCACTATGGTGGAGATAATTTCATCTCTGATTTTTGCTGTACTTTGATTTTATAAAAGAAAATATAATTCTCTCTTAAGAATAGGTTTTCCCTGGAGGTTGGGGTTTTCCCTAGGTCATTTGACCAAAAATTTTGAGTCTGATTTTTTTAATGTGTGAATGTGTTTGCAACAGAAAGTAAATTGGGTTGGGAATTAAACAATGATGAAAATGGTGCTTGAAACCAGGTTGGGGGAATGAGAAAAATTTACAGGGTATCAGAGCTTTGTTAGAGAAAGAGCATAATTTTATACAGTGAAAAATTTCATACTGTCAGTGAATTATTTTGTTAGTGGGTAGCACCTTGTTGAGACTTGAAATTTGTAGTGAAAATGGCAACGCGACTTAGGTTGGAGGATAGAGTTGATGGGGATGGGAATTTTGTCCCATGGAAAGCTAGACTAGTGTTTATATTGGAGGAACATGGGTTATGGGATGAAGCGGTTCACAATACTACATCGAATCCTATTGTAGTTCCCGCTTCCATTGATGCACAAGCACTTTCTTCCTTCAACAAGAAGGACATAAAGGCTAGAATGATTATTCTAGATGCTGTTAAAAATCACGTTATCCCTCACATTTCTAGTAAAACCCGTTCATATAAGAGGTGGGATGCTTTGACCAGCTTGTTTCAAAGGTAAAATGAGAACAAAAAATGGCGTTGAAGAAAAAATTGAAGAGTATCAAGATGGCCGAAGACGAGGGAGTGAATTCCTACCTTACTGGGATCTCTTAGGTGAGAGATGAGATTGTAGTAGTTGGGGAGGTTGTTTATGGATCTGAGCTAGTGCATACAACTTTGAGTGGGGTTCCAAATCCTTGGGCTATTTTTGTGGAGGCTATAGTAGCCAGGGAGAACTTGCCTTCTTGGGACAGACTTTGGGATGATTTTGTTCAGAAGGAGACCCAGAGAGGTCTTGTGCAGGGGAGCTCTTCTACTAGTAGGGAGGATGAGGGAATCTGGCTTTGAATGCCAAGGGAAAGAAGAAATTCAAGAAGGGCACCAAGAAGGGTGGGGCAAAGAAGAACGCTGAACAAAAGAAGGAACTATGCTGGACAGTGCCCATAGAAGAAGAAGAAAAAGTAGCAGTAAACAAAAGCTTCAACAAAGGTTGAGGAGTTTACAACTAGATTTGAAAGAGAGTTTTCTCTCTGTGCTGGGAATATTGATAAAGAGAGAGCATCCATCATCACCAATGTAAAAATTGAGATTGAGAGGGAGTATTCCTTGTTTATTGGCCATTCTTTCAGTGCATCCACCACCAGCACTTGGTATATTGACAACGAAGCTTCGATCCACATGAAAGGTGCTCGAGAGATGTTCTCCGAGGTTTCACAGATAGGATAGATGTGGTGGTAGTGTTGGGGGATGAAACATTTGTCAGAACTGTTGGGCGTGGAGCCATTACATTTCACAAAGAGTCTATGAGTCCCATGACTTTGAGAGATGTGTTGTTTGTACTTGGGCTAAAAAAGAATTTGATATCAGTTTCTATGATTGAGGATATAGGACTTTGGGTGCCTTTATTGGATGGAAATGTGCATGTATTTCCCAATATTGTAGGACCTTATGCCTCTTACACCATTGGAGTCAGATGTAGGAAACTATACAAACTCTTATTTCAGCCCCAACATGCTTTGACACATAGCATCGACAATGAGCTTTGTGAGCTATGGAATAGGCGGATGGCTCATCTGCATCATCCAAATTTAAGGATGTTGAGGTACATGGTTATAGGTTTGTCTGAGTTCAACACTAAGGACAATGATGTATGTAGGGGGCGTGCTTTGGGAAAGTACACCAAGACTATTTTTATGAGCAGTGATAACATGTTAGCAGGAGTGCCTGATTTGAAACATTCTGATTTGTGTGGTCCTATGTCATCTATTTGTCTGAGAGGTTTTGAGTATTATTTTACATTCATTGATGACCATTCCAGGAAGACATGGATCTACTTCCCGAGGAGAAAGAAATATGAGGAGTTCTTGCAGAGGTCCCAAGAGTTCAAAGCACTTGTGGAGAACCAGAATAGGAGGAGGATTCAGGCACTCAGATTAGATAACGGGGGTGCGTATACATCCAAGGAGTTCGATGAGTATTGTAGACAAGAGGGAATTCAGAGACATTTTACAGTACCATACACTCATGAGCAGAATGCTGTGGTAGAAAGGAAGAACCGATCCATTGTTGGAGCAACGAGAGTCATGTTACATGATCAGTCGCTTCCTTTCTTTATTTTGGCATAAGCACGTAATACATATGTATACCTTCAGAAATTGAGTTCCCATCGTGCCTCGGGGAACAAGACTCCTGAGGAGATGTTCAGAGGTAAGAAGCCTAAGGTGAGCCATTTTTGTATATTTGGTTGCCTAAATTTTTTGCATTTCCCTTTTGAGAAGAGGACAAAGCTTGATCCCACAATAGAGAGAGGCATCTTTGTGGGGTATTGTTGGCGGGAAACAACCCTCACAATTTTATTCTTGTTTGTTTAATTAAATTGATCAGTTCTCTTCTATAATTAATTATTAGAATTATTAAAGAGTGCCTTCAGAATCTTTGATTCTGAAGGTACTCTCAATTAAGGAAGAGTTAATGATCATACTGAAAGTTTAGGAAGCATTTTCAAATTTGAGTATTTTTAGCAGTTGTTAATATTTTAATTTTATATATAATCAATTCTCATTATCATTAAATATTTGATTATATATTGTTCAAGATATTTGATTACAGCTTGTTAAATCTATCCTTTGATCAAATCACATTGACTTATCAAATCTCATTTTCCTTTTGATTTCTTTTTCAAAGTTTATTTTTTGGAAGTTATAATGTTGGATAAGATATTTTGGTTTATTTTTTGTCTGTAGATCCATAAAATAGGGTTAATAATATAGATTTATTATATATTAAAATATTATGACCTAAAACATTTAAAATCATTTTAAAGAATATAAAATTGAATCTACGCATTTTGTAAATAAATAAAATTTAAAAATTAAGTTTAAAATGAATAATGTGAATCCCATATTTCAAATTGACATTTGGTCACTATCCTAGCCTGGTGATGAAACACAAAATATCATAATCAGACACATGTAAGTTAATGCATAAATTATGTCATTTCAAACTAAATCCTACAATATTTGAATATCAATAAACATGTACAAGGTTATCATTTCATTATCTGAGTTATTATGATTTTAACCTTAGTACTATTTCGTTGGAAAAACAAACCCTTGAATCGAATTATAGTATGATTGCAGAAAGGTCGATTATTGCATAATGGTTTGGTTATCCTGATGATTGCGTTTCTATTTAGGAAATAACATGAATTTAGCACTTGTTTTCATCATTCGAAACTATGGTTGATGGGATTATATTTAGGGTTTCAATTCTCGTTACAGAAGAACTGAGCCATGATTTGATGTTCCACACAATGTCGTTCACATGGACCCCAATACCATCTATATGCACGTAGCCTTTTATTCCAAACCCTAACCAAAGTTATTGTAGTGTAAAGATGGAACCTCTTAATCGTTTTGAGGTATCAGGTCCTGAACTGGTAGAATCTAACCTAGAAGCAACTGCATTGTTTGAAAATATAGGTTGGGGTTCATTTTTAATTGTTTTAGTGGCCATCATGTAGAAGTAACCAGATGATTTTCCATGTCTTTAAATAATGATGTAGCTCAAGTTGGGAATTTTCATCTAGTTCTAAATGAAGATATGATTGCTTAAGCTACCAAGCTTCCCCAAAATGGTGAACGCTAGTTTAAGGGAGAAATGGTCAATAAGAAAAAAGTGTGAATTATTCCTTTTACCATTACCAGAGGGTTCATATCTCAAAAATGGCGTTTTTGTTAATTTTTTGAGATCACAGTGGAGAGCCTGCTTCGAGATTTTAATCAGGTATGTTTCATGTGATGACCACTATTCTCATGTTCATTATTACCATTTACGACGGTTGATGGCTTTGAAGGGTTGCAAACTCAATCTGCCTTTCTTTTTGCTTCAAAGTTTGAAAAGAATGGCACATACTATACAGACCACTATAGGAGATGTAGAAAGAAGTTTATTTCGTCATGGTTTCCTTAAAATTTTGTTTTAGCACCAGTTAAGTCTTTTTGGTTGATCCTGGGATAAATTTTTAGATGAAAATAATTTTGGGTTAACTCAGTATTGGCTGACTCTGCGTCCCAAAAACCATAGAAAACGTAAAGGTCCCCTTAAGTGTGGGGTCAGGTATGAGCTAAGGAGCGTTGAATCGCCTGGATTGGATGCACCTATAGGGAATAGTACAGAACATACCGTTACAGTAGAAACTCTTCCTTTAATTTTTGAAACCCCTACAGTCTCTGTTTCACTTGGAGAACTTCATACTATACATGTAGATGACAGAACAAATTTGAAGAAGCTAAACAAAGAAAAATCGAAATCCAAGTTCAAGTCAGACTTGTCAAATATCCCTATTGCAAATTTAGGTTCTCGCAAAATTACGAGGAGTGTGATATCTTCTACTCCAATAACAACTCTGTAGGTCCAAGACTCTTCATCAATCAAAATTCTGATTGAAGAAGAAGATTATTGGTCGATGGGTTTATCTTCACAGAAGCATGAGGATAAAATTGATAATCCTGTAGCATCTACGAATGATGGTTTTGATGGAAGTCAGTCACTTGTTCTGCAAAATGATACAGAGATCAAAAGAGAATCTTCATTTACTCATGATTCTTCATCAGTGCAGACGCTAAGAATAATCGTGAAGACCATAAATTAAAACATCAAATTGTCCAATTGAAAAAGAAATTGGAAAAGTCTGAGTCAAATTCAATTGTACAGAAAAGATGAAGTACAAATCCTGAGAAGTGAATTATTAGCTTGGGTGAATCGATGGTAGGATTTAAAAGTGAAGAAAGATAAGTTGAAAGCCATGAAGAGATCGTTGATTTCTTCTAATAGATTTTTTTTGAAGTGTGAAGAAAAATATAAAATTGAAAATGTAAAGTTAAGTGCTAAATTATTAGAGGCAAGAAGAGCAGTTAATTTGCAAAACAAAACTTGACACTTACTCTGTTTTCAGTTACGCTGGTATATTTCTCTTTTTGACAGGTAATAGAATACTTTAATTAGCACACCTACAGAATCGTAGATTCTGTAGGTATGCTTGAAATTAATTTCATTCTATTTTTTTGTTATATTTAATCATTGATATTTTGATGAGGAATTAATATATCTGTAACTAAGTGTCACATGTGTACTTATACTTTGAACGCGTTGGATTGAATAGAGACGATTTTGCTGACCGGTAGCACTTGCTGTTGCTTGATGCATCTTTTGTGGAGCAGTCGAAGTATATTCGTACTAAATTTATCTTGACAGAAGTTAATGCTTGCCAAGTGCTTTGATATTGATTACGATGCCTCATCAGCCGAATAGGTGTTAAAACAGATTGTACTAAATTTAGAATTTAGTTCTAAAAGGTCTCGAAGTAGTTTAGATATTTTGTGTATAAAAGACAAAACTATGTTTTGAATAGGGGGATGGGAGTAGTCTAAAACTACTTGTTGAAATTAAATATATTTTCTGGTTGCAATTGATCTGCTGAAGTTTTCTTTGTGGAGTTTGTCAGATTAGTATTTCAAAGACTGGTATCATTCTTTGTTTTCAGTTTTTTGGAAACTTTAATATATATTTCAATAGCTAATTTTCTCATCTTAAATCTTTATGCAGTTATACTATGTTATTATTGCATTATTGTTAATTGAATTGCTCGTATCACACAATGTTAGTGTTTGATACCGATACTGTTGTAATCATTTCATTTTAACGATTGTTGATGATCTTGATTAAGTAGTATTATATTTCATAACTTGTTATCGATTACATCTATATTTTCATATGGTGTTTTGATTAATAAGTTATTCAAATTTATATTTAGACATCTAGTGTTGAACATTAATTATTCATTGACAGTTACATTACATAATAGATGAAATGGTTTCTCATTTTATTTTTCTGATTTTGTAAATTTTATTGAACAGAGTGATTTTGATGATAATAATTCTAATAATTTTCTATCTAGAATTATATCGTTTATTTCTCTTTGTTATCTTTAATTGTTAATTAATAGTAATATAATCAATTAATTTGCTCTCAGCTGAGATAGGAGATTAGTTTAGTTTTAATTCATAGTTTTAGCTTAGATTTTTAGGTTTAGGTTTACTTTTAGCAGCTGTTAGTTAGATTTTAGTTAGATTAGTTATTTAACATGTGAAACTATTTCTTAAGTTTGAAATCCAAACAAAACAAAACAAAACAAGAGCCTTTCCTTAAGAAAGCAAAGCTAGGATAACTTAGACTTAGAAAATGACATTAGGAATTAGGTTAACTTTAGATTAATGTAGGAAATATTTTGCTGAGTTTAAAAAATCATATTCTCCCTAAGAGAATAAAACCTAGCTGGTAGCAGGAGACCATAACCTATGAAATCAAGTTAACTTAAACATAAAGAGAGCTGTATTAAGCAACATGTGTGGGCTTGAATTCCTCTGTTGGCCTAGAGAATACAATTAGGCCAACAAATGGCACTAGAAGGAGGACATGCCAATGATTAATGGCTGATAGAACTAATGATAAACCTTCAACTAGTCAAAATCCCCCATTACAACCTGAAAGTAGCAGTTCACCATTCATAGACACTGTTATGATCATTCTTGAACGAGATCGTAATACATCTCCTTTTACTCCTGAATAGAGTACTCAGACTTTAGAAGAGTCACGTCACATTATTACTAGAGCTTATGCTCATCAGCTTGGTCTGACACCAATAGATTACGATTTACCCAGACAACAACAACATAATCCTCAATTAACTACAATTGATCAAGATTCAACAGAAGCTGATACTTCACAGTTAAGGACTCCAAGTCATCAAGTCAAAAGTCTTCATAGGGAAACTACTAGAAAAAATATTGTTATAAGTTTGACTTCTATAGGAAGTTTTGGTGAACCACCCTATCCTTCGGAATCACCACCTGACAGTCCAAGGTCATTTAATCAAGAGAGTTCTTTAGATTCTGAATAAGATCTTATGGCTAGAAACATACTTGCAAGAGGAGGAGGTAATCCTCCTAATACACCAAACCCACCACTTCCATGGCTAATAACAACCACTGTTTCTGTACCTGGCGTACAACATCCATTGCTAAAACATCTAGACAAACTTCTTTCGAAGTTTAATTCGGATAATAAAGAGCCAACTGAGGTACATGTAGATAAATTCATTTTAGCTGTCCAGACCATGAACGTTCAACATGAAGACGTAGTTTGTCGTCTGTTCCTGTTAACCTTTGAAGGGACAACATCTACTTCGTACTTCTCATTAGTTCAAGGTTCAATCATAAAATGGACTGATTTCAATAAAGCTTTCCTAGACAAGTTTGGGGAAGACAAGACACCCGCTGCTTTAGCTCTTGAATTGTCTTGAATTAAAATGGAAACTAAAGAGAGAAACAAAGACTTTAATAAGAGATTCCTTACTATAAAGAACAAAATTCATGTTGCTTCTCAACCACCCGAGGATATAATTATAGAAAATTACACTTCAGCCTTACCAAAATACCTAGGGATGTTTGTTAAACGAGCTGGCAAGACAACATTTGTTGAAAATTTTGAAGAGGCTATTAAAGTTGAGAAGGATTCTATGTCATATGAGCCTGAAAGAAACGGAAAAGTTGATACCTTTCCTCGTAAGAAATTTGAAAGATCTAGTTTAGATAAAGATAAGGAATTTGACGTAGAAAAACTGTAAAATGCTATTCGGGCATTGACTAATGAAGTGGTAGGATTAAATAAAACTAATTCATAAGCTTTTTCTTCTAGGGTTTTTTTTCAGAAACCAATTTAGACAAAATTCGTCTGCTAATAATAAATCAAGTTCACCTCCTGATATAACAGTCAATGAGGAGATTTTTAACACTATTCGAGTAGTCTTTCCTTTATTTGTAACATCTTCAAATCAAGAAACTGTAGATCATGAAGAAGAAGAACAATCTGAAAATGAAGAAGAATTTCAAGAACCACAACAGTTAAATGGTCATTTTTGGGATAGTCTAGTAAAAGATTCTGAATGTAGAAATCCTCCTTTAGGAAAACATGCCTATAACACTCACGGATGGAGGATCTGGTGAATGCACCGTTAGCTGTCGAAGATGCACTTTTATCTTTGTTTGACCACAATGATCATACACTTAAAAGGAATGTTGTTGAAACATATGTGCGAAGACTAGACTATGTAAAAATAAAATGTTATGTGCCTCTTTGGTAAGCCACTTCTTGTATATTATAATTAATGAGATTTTGTAGTTCAAGTTTTTCCAACATCTTGTATCATATTTCTCAGTTGTAGTTTTATTATTTTTCCAGCCCTATCTTGTAAATGGGAGTGTTAGAATGTAATGGCATCACTCTAGCCTTATTGCACTATGGCATTTGTTAGAAGAAAGCATTGCGAGCTATACTTACCAAATATTCTATTTGATAATGCAAAAGATAATAACAACGAATCAAACAAAAATGGGGAGGTATGGGAATCTTTAAATCTCTTCACTTTATTCCAACAACAGTAAGTGCAACATTGAAGGAGACTTCTTTCCCAACATACCTTCCAAATGTAAATCCAAAGCCATATGAAATTAATTTACTAGCAAGAGCGTACTGGGAGGAAAGTACACGCACTATAGGTTCGTCCGTTCATTTATTTTCTCTCCATTCAGAGGGATAACCTACTCTTTCGAGTAGAAAATCTACAAATACTCCTAGAGCATCATCAAGTTCTACTCCAAGTAAGGATAATAATAATTCTCAACCTGTTAAGCAAACTCAACCTGTGAGGAATTCTCAGCCTATCCAGAGTTCTCCGAAGTTAGATCTACAGTATGACATAATTGAATATCTGAAAAAGTTGTGTGCAAACATTAGTATGTATGATCTTCTTCAAATCTATCCCATGCCCAATGGTCCCTTTATAAATCCCTCTATGAGTTCGATAGTTCCTAGTGTTCAACAAAATGCAACTGCTAATAATTCAAACAGTGATTTAGTACTTAATGATAAAGGAAAATCAGCAGCCAATAAATCCTCACTAATAGCGAAGAACTCAAAATCTACAACTCCTCTGTTTCTCCTTACCTTTGAAATCTTTAATAGAAACGTCCATAACTGTATGGTCGATTCTTGAGTGTCTACTAATGTGATGCTTTTATTTGTTTGTCAAAGGATAAATGGAAAGTATATTCCATCAGACTCATATATTACTCAACTTGATAGAACAAATGTGAGGGTTTTGGGAGAAATGAAGGATGTTCTAATTAGGCTTTCCAGTAACCCTTCAAATTTTCAAATATTAGATATTGTTGTTATAGACATCCCTAATGCATATGGGTTGTTTCTGAACAGGGATTGGTCTCAACAATTGAATGGATTTTTTACCACAGATTGGTCAACCTTATGGTTTCCCAAAAATGGAAAAGCCAATCAAATCAAGATAGGCAGGGAAATATATTTGAAATACACAGTAACATAATTGCATGATCCAAACGAACCAGTTCTATTTTCAGATTCTATAATGGAAAATTATATGTATGAACTTGGTTTTGGAAACTTCAATTATGAAAATTCTTCTTTTTTTGATAATAAACAACAATCTGAAATTTTGAATGTTACCACTGTTCATCATGATTCTTCATTTAAGGATATTGTAAATAATGTGATAAACATGATTATGTACATATTGTTGAAAGTAAAGTAGTTGGAGATAGTTCTACTTGGACCTTGTACTTTGACGGATCGAAATCTAAAGAAGGAGCAGGAGCTGGATACCTATTAATTGACCCAAAAGGAAACAAAACTTGTATAACATATAGGCTTGAATTTGATTGTACAAATAATACTGTAGAATATGAGGCACTAATTCAGGGTCTAAAGAAAGCATTTGATTTGGACATAAAGGTATTGGTCGCATATGGTGATTTTGAAATCATCGTTAGACAGGTACAAAATTCAATACACTACATTTCAGAACATTTGCAAAATTATCAGCGAGAGGTATGGAATCTCATTTCGTATTTTGATGCATTCAATATAATTTCAATTCCTAGATTCCAGAATGAAGAGGTAGACTTACTAGCAAATGTTGTGTCAAAATTAATTCCATATGAAAATCTTACATTTGATTTCTTTTCAGTTGAATTAATTTTTAGACCTTCTATACTATATAATATTTTTAACTGGTGCGTTTTTCATAATGATTTGTAGATTTTGAATTTTCTAACGAATGAGGACACTTTCAAAGATTCAACCATTGACGAAGTTACCCATGATGAAAATTTACGGGCCTTTACGGTAATACATGATTTTTGTTCAATTGAAAAGGATTTTGAGAAGGTAAAACCAATCCCTAACTCAATTGTATGATTAGAAATTTTTTACGATATTCAAGAAAAATTTAAATCCATTCCTAATTGCAAAACTAATAGTTCACAAATGAAATATGAAACTGTAAATCTAGGAACAGAGTCTATTCCCGAAACTGTAAATTTAGGAATAGATTGCACCCCTGTAGAAAATTCAGTATTCATTAAATTATTTAAAGAATTCAAAGATGTGTTTGTGTGGACGTACGATGATTTAAAGACTTTTAATCCATAGCTTATGCAACACATTATCCCTATGAAACAAGCATCAAAACGTTTCCAACAAAAACTTAGAAAATTTCATCCGACTCTGGAACCAACAATCAAGAAGGAATTAAACAAATTTTTAGTTGCTAAGATTATCTTTCCTATCAGACATAGTCACTGGGTAGCTAATTGGGTTCTCGTCAGGAAGAAAAACTGTGACATTCGACTATGTGTCGATTTTTGAAACCTCAATAAATCTTCTGAAAAAGACAATCACCCAGTTCCTCCCATGGAACAGATCCTTTAGAAAGTCTCTATGTCTGAGATGCTATCACTTCTTGATGATTTCTTAGGATACAACCAAATTTTGGTTTCCCTAGATGATCAACTTAAAACAACTTTCAGAACCCCATGGGGAACATATGCTTACAAAAAGATGCTCTTTGGGTTAATCAATGTTGGGGCAACCTTTCAAAGAGAAATGGATATTTCCTTTAGAGGATTAATCAATCATTCAATGATTGTCTACCTAGACGATGTTACTGTATTTTCTAAATATCGCCATGATCACATTATTCACCTTGGAAAAGTATTTGAGTGTTGTAGAAAATATGGGGTTTCTTTAAATCCTAAGAAAAGGATATTTGCTGTTACACAATGTCTTTTGTTAGGCTGTGTGATGTCAAAACATGGGATCATGATTGATCTTGAACGAACCCAATCCATATCAAAAATAACTTTTTCTTCAAGTCAGAAAGCAATGCAATATTTTCTAAGGAAAATAAACTTTGGTAGAAGATTTATTCCTAGTTTTTCAGAAATCATTCGACCTTTGTAAAATATGATCAACAAAGATGTTGTTTTTAATTGGGGTAATACTAAGAAGGAATCATTCAATCGAATCTTAGAAACTATTTTGGAATCCCCTAGTCTTTTAAGCCCCGATTTTACTAAAGATTTCATACTTTATACTTTTGCTTCTGATGTATCTTATGCTGCAGTACTCACTCCACCTAATCAACAAAATTATGAAGTTTTGATTTCTTTTATGAGTTCCAAAAAAGTGCACAAGGAAGGATCTGAAGTACAAGCGCAGGAGGAAAAACGGGAGGGAGATAGGATACAATCAATAAAGGATGGAAAGCAAGCGCATAAGAGAGAAAGCTGCGACGTAGATCGATGTGACGAAGGAAAAAGCGTACCTAAAGAGGTAGGTAGAAGAGTAAAGGATGAGAAGCGGTAGGTCAGAAGACTGCAGAAGTCAGAGTCGGCGGATGACTAAAGGACGGGTTTTTGTGGCTAGTAATGACTTGTACAAGCAGGTTGAAAGACATTTCTGCGACTAGTTATGGCTATGGTTAATGTAATGTAGGATTTTTGCGGCCAGTATGGCCCGTCATCAATGTAATAGAAGATATTTGATAACTACTTCTGAATGTAATAACTGAGCTGCACTCAGTCGACCCTACGTGGTCTTGTAACTTCTATAAATAAGAGGAACCCGCTATGTATAAGGTTTATCCTATTAGCTAGTTAGTTAGAGGATAAGTAAGGAGAGATAAGAGAAAAGTTTGATATTAGAGGTTGTTGAGCCGCGGATCTGCAACTGTGTGTGCATACCGTTCTGTAGAGTCAATACACAGTTGAGTGCGCTGATAGTAGAGTAGAAGAGTCGATCTAGGCTATGGGCGAATCAATAGGAGGAAATAGAAGAAAAACATAAAAACAAAGAGCATGAGAGCAAGAAGAGTTTGAGATAGAAAGTCATATCTTAAAATAGTCTGCAAGTCGCAGACTGCAAGGTGCTAAATATTTCTCGTGCCAGATGAAGAGCACCTTGGTGGTTTTTCTCATGTGGGTTTCCATGTTATTTCTCGTCTCATATAAATGTTGAATGTGAATGTTGAATGTTTGACGGTTAATGTTGGATGTTTGATTACTTTGCATTATTTATGATTATAGTTGGAATGAATGTCGCAATATTGATAAAAAAAGTGAATGAATGAATGATTAAAGCATTGTCGCGCAATTGGCATTATTTCATGTTAAAATACTGTTAAGATTATAATACAATCACATTTACCTTCAGGGAATCATCCACGTCGCATAGTTGCACCAATTTTTAAGTGAGTAAAGTTGTTAAGGGAAAAGTTGTGTTGCATGTTGGTTGTGTCGCACTGTTGCGCCAGTGTCGAGTAGAAAAGACTCCAACCTTCCATCTCTGTCGAGCGCCTTGGCCACGCACCAAGGGACTATAATCCTTTGCTGACTGTGGAAACATGGTTCTATAAGTTACACATTAATATATCTCGGGTGAGACTGTACCTACCTCATGGGTGTTGCCGACTGAGTTTGCTCCGTTGGGTCGATGTCTTTGGGTGTTTTGTTGGTTTCATGGGTCTGTTGAACCTGGGTCGCGAGAGATTTGAAAAGTAGGCCAACAAATGGTTCTGTTGATGGGACCCTAATCATTTGAGTTGAGGGAAATGTTGTGGCATCCGACAAAGAAGGAAGTCGAGGATTTGATGGAGTTTAAGGCACTAGCATTTGCGTAAGAAAAGAGTACAAGATCGTGGTTGAGCGTAGAAAACTGGTTGGATTGATACATATACTCTGATATTCACGAGATATTATTTGCAAAGTTTCCTATTGTGCTGCATGAGTGGTTGTCAAGATTGGCAACTTGACAGAAAAATTTCCAAAGAAGAGAAGCAGTCGAGTGGAGTGCTCAGCTGATTCGCGAGCTAACCAGTGTAAGTAACCCCATCTCTAGAGCTGTTGATTTTTGGGTCGACAGTATTTTGCAGGGGTATATTATTGAGTTTGCAGTAGAGACAATAACCTCATATAGTGAGGCCGAAAGAAATTTTTTCCAAGGACCCCGAAGAAGGTATTCACTGTCTATAAATACATGGATAAAGATGCTCATTTATTAGAAGGGTATTTTGCAGTTGAGAAGTTGAGTTGCATATCCAGGGGAGGGGATATGTCGTAGAAGACCTATAAAGATAATGGGAAATGGTGAGTTGAAATGTTCCCAAGAAGTACAGAACCTGAACTAGAAGCTGGATTCCTAAGGAGTGGAAGGAGATTCAGGCCAGGAAAGAGAAGAAAGACAATAGGAGGTAGACAGACTCCTAGTCTGTTCAAAGAAAGTGAATACAATAATGAGTCGTGGCTCGATGAAGGGTCTTGCAATGAAGAAGAAGACTATAGCTCGACTTATGAAGGAGCAAAGAATATGAAGAGTCTATAGAGACACCAAGGTCATGACACAAGCACACCACATTAGGAGTATCACCATAGGTAAGGTTTAGAGCCTCATCTCCTCCATGAATTGTTAATAGTGATAGTGCTAGTACTGCGACTAGCGCTCAAGAGAGTCCGTATTCATTAGAAAACCCCGACATCAACTCAATGGCTGGGGAAGATATTAGATTTCCCACATTCAATGGGAATGGAGTAGAAGATCCAGATCAGCATTGGTTCCTTTGCGAAGCTATTTGGATGGTTCACCAAGTTCACAATGCGGACCTAAGGAAAGCACATATGATCACGACTTTACGGGGTCACGCATTGGACTATTTTATGAAGTTCTGTGTAGTACCAGTAGGAACCCCACAGAAGACCCTTGATGAGATCTGACTCACGAAGATTTGTGAGTTCAGAAAACCTAAATCTGAGTCGCAGTGCATCACGAAAATCAAAGATATCAAGCAGTTGCCGACGGAATCCGTATGGGATTTTGACCAATGTTTTAAAAATTTGATGGCCAAAGTTAGCATCTAGATGTCGAATGTACAACATAAATAGTGATTTATTGCTGCACTATTACCACACATTTGAGCTCCTTTGATGCAACATAAGATTGTGTCACAGACGGAAGCGCTAGAACTCACAATGAAGCTGGAATCCTCGCCAATAAGAGATGGTGGCACATGTATGATGTAGATTCAGTCACAGTTAGATAATCTGACAGTGCAGCTTCAGGACATCAAAAAGGGTAAGGAAGCATGTGAGGACTTGTGGTGCACAATATGTCGAACAGATGGACACACCAAGGATAATTGTTCATCGTACATGAACTATATCTCGTTGGGTGCACCTGATCCATTAAGTACTCATGACATACCCTAGTGCCGGATATGCCAGACTAGAGGGAATCACAACGAGTACTGTTTATACTTACAAAATATTGTAAGTACGCCAGCCAACCTTTTCTGTAAATTTTGTAAATCAGTAGGGAATGATGAGAAGGATTGTAGAGAATATCGGCTCCTGAAGGAGAAGGTAGTAGACACCTACTTGATGAAGAATGATGGGCAGGTTTAGGATGAACATATGCAAGCACACTACCAACCTGCACCTTTCCCACAAAACCAGTATCAAAATCAGTATCAACCTCAGTATGCGCCACAAAATCAATATGCACAGCAAAATCAGTACCCATTGCACATTAGAGGAAATTTCAATTTAAAATGCGCCTTCCAAAAATAATACAAATTCCATGTCATCACGTAATATCCAATCAAAATGATTTAAAATTCATAAAGGGAGCACCTCTTAAACAAATTTTTAATATAAATTTGGGGATAGGTATCATAAAAAAACTACTTTTTTTTGTTATTTTGGACATATCTCCCTGTGTTTTTACTCAAATTTCAATCGGGAGAGCTCGTTGGATGCATAATTAAATTCCACATCCAACGAGTACCCACTTGACATACTTTTGATGGGCCCAGTTACCCCAAAATCAAGAAATACTTGAAAAACTTGATGATGATATCATCATCACATTTTCAGGTATTTCTTATTTTTGGGGTAGTGGGGCCCGTCAAAAGTATTCTGAGTGGGTACTCGTTGAATGCAAAATTTAGTTCCTCATCCAACAAGCTCTCCTGATCGAAATTTGAGTAAAAACACAGGGAGATATGTCGAAAATACAAACAAAAAAGTAGTTTTTCTTTTCTTCCTCCAAAATTAATAAATATTATTTTATTATTTTAACTATTATTTTATTAATTTTCCTTAGGAGGTCCATTTTGAGTTGAAATTTCCTCTAATGGAATCCACACCCTCAAGGAAGGGTGGGGTGAAAATTTTAGAGGAAGGGGGGGTGCAGGATTTGGCAGAGGAAGAGGTCAGGTTGTATTCTATAACTGTGGACAGAAAGGCCATTATGCCAAAGATTTTTAGGAACCTGCAATGACATGTTCATATTGCAAAGTACATGACCATAATGTGCAGAAATGTCCCTAGTTGATTGCAAAATGGAAATCTCGGACTGTCGGAGGTCCTAACTCCATGCAGAATCCCAACCCAAATCCAAATCCTAACCCGAATTTTTAGATGATCGCTGTTGAGCCAAGAGAGCCAAGCGTTGCTGTAGTAACATGAGGAGGTACTACGATTGGAGCTGATCAAAATATACCGCAAGAAAAACCACAGGTGTGACCCGCAACGCATAAGAAAGTACCATTCGACCTTCAAAAGTAGAAACAAGTATTTTTGGATGTGCAACTAGAGGTTGTGGACCCCGAACGACCGTCGACCTCAACAGAAGTCAGGGAGATTCCATAACACTTCCAATAGATATTCTAGAAACAAGCTCCAAGAAAGGTTAGTAAGCTCAAGCCATTTATTTCAAGTTACTTAGCATTGCTCCATGATAAATATGCTATTGCAAAACTACAATCACTGATAGAAGAAACCCCAGTCGAGTCGCAACTTGAGAGAATAGTTAACCATGTCAAAAAGAAATTTAAAATGGGGCACGAGTTAAGAATGACTGCACAGATAGGGGATTATGATATGGGTTACATTATTCTGGATATGGGGTCTGACGTTAATATTATGACACGACATACTTGAGAGAGCATGGGAAAGCCGCTCCTGGTCTGGTCTCCTGTCCAGTTGAGGCTTGCAAATCAGGTGAAGGTCCTACCAATTGGTAGGTTGAGTCAAGTTCCTGTCAACATTGAGGGGCCACACACATTCACATACTTTGAGTTAATCAACATTGTCGATGACACCAACCCATATTCCACGCTCCTGGGGATAGATTGGGCCATAGATAATCAGACTAGTATAAATTTTAAGAAAATGATCGAGGATGATGAGATGAGGGTTGTATCACCCATTAATCCACTGGAAGGACAATGGTATGTTGAACGAATCCATAATGAAGGATAGGGTGACTATATAGACCATATTTATAATGTCAATGCCTTAAAAGATGATTACATACATCCTACATTGGATGGAAACCTGAGCTGGTGGAGTGCTAGATCATGCACTTCAGACTCAGGAGAGGCCTTCAAAAATTTGAAAAATAGATTGCATGAGGTCTCTACGCATAGATGCACTAGAGTTACATGGTCTATGCAACAGGTGGAAAATCAGCCAAGGGAGCTACCTACCTATGAGGGTTTACCTAATATTGTGACCTTCCTAGGTGAATTTGAAGGACTAGTGCCAGAACCACAACACTTATCTGCGTTAAGCTTTGTACTAAAGGCTACACCCGCTAGATGGTGGGGTACACATAAGCTATCTATATCAGAATGGCCAAAGTGCACCGTTGTGAGTTAGAAGTACACAAGGTTGTCAAACCCTGTCGAGCACATTAATCAGTGTCGCATAGCATTTGTAGAATACCCGCGACAGGAATGGGTCCATCAATTCGTTCATACATTGGAAATGACACCCAGAAGTTGGTATACATCCATGGAGTTGCAACAAGGAACTCGGGATTGGGACGAGGTGTTTACAAAGTTCATGTACACCTTTGCATTTATTGATGGGCAATTGACAGTAGATGTCGCGCTTCAAGATATCAAGGAAAAGATATTCGCCCAAATCCCTGTCGAAGTGGTATGTTCTCACCAGTGCAACGCAACCATCCAACAATGGATGTCTTGTTACAATCTGGCCAGAGAACCAGATGATGACCTGAATAACATAAGAATACCAAATTCATAGGGTACGCGCAAAGTTGAAGGAAGTGGCATTTCAAGCGACCAATTCCTCAAGCCGCTGAAAATCAAGATAGTGAACATTGGATCGATGGAAAACCTGAAGTTTCCAAATATAGGAGATTATTGGGACAATGAGACAATATAAAAGTCACAGACTTGCTGCATGGGTTTCAGGACATATTCCATACCAATTTCTCAGAGATGAAGAGAATAGTTGGTGATTTGGGAGAGATGAAAATACCCCTAAAATCAGATGCTAAACCTTTTAAGCAACATCCGTATAGATTGAATCCATGATATAAAGAGAAGGTAAAAGCAGAATTGGACCGAATGCTCGATGTGGGAATCATTGAACCTATCGAAGAGTCAGAATGGATCAACCCTATAGTGATCCAGGATAAGAAGAAAATTGACAAAGTTAGGATCTGTGTTGACTTGGGGAAACTGAATGATGCACGCCTGCATGATCCATTTCCAACACCATTCACATATGAAGTGCTGGAAAGTGTTGGAGGACAAGAGATGTATTCATTCACCGACAAATTCTCTGTATATCACCAATTAAGGATCGCGAAGGGGGATCAACATAAAACAACCTTCGTCATAGAATGGGGATGCTACTAGTATACGGTAATGCCCTTTGGACTCAAGAATGCACCTGCTATTTTTTCTAGAGTAGTATTTTTTGGTTTTAAAGATTTCATACATAAATTTCTTGAGGTCTACTTTGATGATTAGACTATGTTTGGTCTAGTAAGAGACCATATTGAGAGTCTGCACATGATGATGGGCCATTGTCGCCAGTATTAGATTGCGCTTAATTCAAAAAAATGTATTTTTTGCGCACCATTTGGTGTGCTGTTGGGACATGTCGTTTGTCATGACGGAATTTTGGTCGACCCAACAAAAGATGCGATCATTCTTGACTTACCACCACCTACATCAGTTACGCAATTCAGATTAGTTCTGGGACACATAGTCTACTACAGGAAATTCATAAGAGGATATGCAGAGATAACTGTACCTATGGAGAAACTGTTGAAGAAAGATGCAAAGTTCCAATGGATGGAAGCTTGTGAGGAAACTTTGGATAAATTAAAGAACAATATGGCCACTGCGCCAATATTGGTATTTCCCGACTGGAAGAAGGAACAGTGCATGTCCATGTCAACGCGTCGTCTATCACGTTCGACATAGTCTTGAAACAACCAGGTGAGGGTGCACTTGACCACCCCATCGCTTTTGCTGGTAGAAAACTGTCGATGACCGAGAAAAATTATACTACGACAGAGAGGGAAGGCCTCGCCATGGTCTCTGTGCTGCAGAAGTTTCGACACTACTTGTTGGGTGGAAATTTTAAAATGTACACTGATCATTCGGCATTGAAATACCTGGTCAAAAAGCCAGTGTTGGGGGGAAAGATTTGTCGATTGCTCCTCCTGTTTCAAGAATTTGAATTTGAAGTCCTTGTTAGTCTAGGTCGAATGAATGTGGGACCTGATCACTTGTTGAGGATAGAAAGTGGTGAAGAACCAACTAGCATGGAGGATAACTTGCCCAACGCACAACTATTCGTGGTCACCGTGATTGATGATCAGAATAAGGAGTTTATGATATCATCCACTTCTTGAGTACGGGGTATGCGCCTGAAGGGTTCTCCACTGCGCAAAAGAAGCATTTGGTCATAAAATCTGCTAACTTTACGCTCATTGCTAGCCAACTATACAAGTTGGGCCCGGATGAAATACTGCATTGATGTGTTTTCGACCACGAGCGACAGTGGATAATGAGAGAAGCACATGTTGGTGTCGCAGAAGGACACTACGCTGGAAAGGAAACTGTGCATAAGATCTTGCAAGATGGATTATGGTGGCCCACCATACATATGGATACCAAGATATTTTTCGATGCTGCGATGTTTTCGAGAGGACAGGAAAACCGCCGCGCTGCGACAAAATGCTGCTTGCGTCGCAGATAACCCTACAAGCATTCGACAAGTGGACCATTGATTTTGTTGAACTAATTAGTCTGCTTGGG
The DNA here is from genome assembly GCA_001517045.1 of Pseudotsuga menziesii. Taxonomy (NCBI): domain Eukaryota; kingdom Viridiplantae; phylum Streptophyta; class Pinopsida; order Pinales; family Pinaceae; genus Pseudotsuga; species Pseudotsuga menziesii. Next base: position 273,442 of record LPNX010380075.1, read on the forward strand.
AAGAGGACTAGCGTGTGCTACATTATCACAAAGACATACTACTTAACCAGATGGGTTGAATCCATGCCTGTTAGAGATTGTACAGCTGCGACTATGGTGAAGTTTTTATTTGAAAAAGCGATAACTAGATTTGGCTTCCCAAAAATTCTGCTAAGCAACCAAGGTACACACTTTGTTAACAGAATGATTGATGAGCTTACCACAAAATTCCAGATTCAAAATAGAAATATGACACCATATCATCCTTAGGAAAATGGAATGATTGAAGCATTCAACAAGATACTGGAGAATGCAATAACCAAAGTATGCCATGTGCGTCGAGATGATTGGGATCAAAAAGTTTCAGCTGTGCTATGGGAATATCACATGACTTGGAAGTGACTGACAGGGCACACTCCATTTATACTAGTGTATGGAAAAGAAGCTGTCATGATGATGGAGTACATAGTGTCAAGCCTAAGAATTGTTGCGCTGACATAAATGACAAATGTGGATGTCGTCGAGCAAAGGTTGTCGTAGCTTATTCAGATGGAAGAAGAACGCTTTGTTGCAGGATTCCATCAAAACATAAAGAAGAAAAGGTAGAAAGCATGGAATGATTGCCATATGAGGACTAAGAAATTCAAAGTTGGAGGAATTGTTTTGCTGTATGATAGAAAAATTTTCAAACACCCAGGGAAACTGAAGACGCATTGGCTAGGGCCATATGTGATTGTGCACATCACTGATGCAGGCCCAGTAAAGTTGCATAAGTTGGATGCAATGCCAGTCGCAAGAATGGTAAATGGAATTCGCCTGGAACCTTACTATGATGGACGCAACGTTCTTGGGTGAGGTAGGACTATATGAAAAAAAGAGAGAGAAAAAGATAAAAGAGGAAAGGGAACTGTTCTGTCGCACATCTATGACAAGGGTATGCCAAACCGCAGGAAGAGCGGGAATGATAGTTGGTCGTGATTAAATCATGGATACCACGAAATATTGAGGTGGTTATGATAGCGAAGCATCATTAATTCAAAAAAGTAAGAGGAGAATGATGGCGTGCTTTTTGGTCCTATCGATCTTCCTCACCATAACTTCCATAACTTCTCTAACATGTACAACTAAGAAATCGAGTATGCAAGTTAATTTTGAAGCCGATTGAGGGAGAATCCCATGTGATCGACAAGACATCGATCTCCCAGCGAATGATGACATGCATGACAAGTGCACCCCTATAAATATGAGCCTTCATCGACAAGAATCATTTTAAGTGCACAAAGAGAAGAAGAGCGAACCAAACTTTGAGTTTAAGAGAGCCGAAACTCATGGTCATTGATATTTCCAGTGCCAGTGAGCAATCAGACGTTACCCTTGTAGCTAGGGTTTTACCCCTAGCTTGTGCGAATGAGCACCTACTAAGGAAAATGGATTCCTTAGTAGCAGTTCAATAAAATGTAAATTAAAAGCTATAACAGAAATAAAAACTAAATCTAAACATGTGCATGAAACAAACAACAAAATGTAAAGAATGGTTTTTTATTGATAATACCTCCAATGTGGAGGTTGGTGAATCCCTTTACGCTGATCCGAGAGGTTGCTCCGAGCTCCAGCTGCTCCTTCTCTTTCTACAATGGTGGAAATGGGCCAAAAGGGGCTCTCAATGGTGAAAGTAGCTCAAAGGGTGAGCTAGGGTTTCAAGAGCAATTTTGGCAGAATAAGGATGCTTGTGATTGTGGATGTGAAATAATGGGTCTCCATCACTTATTTATGGTTTTTTAGTGGTGGAGTGCTGGCCCATGGTTTTTTGGAAACCATATGGTTTAGGGCAGCTTTTTAGGGTTTTTTCCTCTTTTCCTCTTTTTTCCTCATTATTTTATATTTTTTCTTCCCTTTTTGGGGATTTTTCTATTTTTTGAGGAATTTTGGATATTTTTGGAGGAAAAAGGGGTTTTTTGGCCTTTTGGAGGCTTTTTAAATGGTTTTATGGGTTCTTAAGGGAAATATGGTAGGAAAATGGACAAATGAGCCATGTAATGGGGTAGTTATAGCCCAAAATGACACATCTCTGCCTGTGACCACTTTCCCATGATTTCGTCGCATGTCGGCACTTCCTGAAAGTCACTGAAAAAACACCTATCTTGGAGGACCCATATCTTGAGTTCTGTAACTCCGTTTGACCTCATTTCTACGCCGTTGGAAAGGTATTTCAGTTAGCTAAAACTTTCCAGAAGACACCAAAGTCTGAAAATGCCCAGAAATACCTTAAAAATGCATTTTTTTGTGTATGCATGACTCTCCTTATGTGCAACCCGCGCATCATGCACGACTCTTGTGTTTTGCAAGTCGCGCATGCATATATTCACGGGTTTCTCTTGTGTAAGCTTGCGTATCATGCACGGGTTGCTCTCCTTCATAGTCGCGCATCTGTTTCTCAACATTAAAACATAAAAAACTCGCCTTTTGAGTTAGTTTGGGTAGTTATACAACTGACTCCTTCAGTTGTAACCACTTTGGCTTCGCCCCTAACTCTTCTTCAGCATATAAATAGAGGTAGGGAGGTTCATGAAAGGGGACTTGGAATTTTTGCATTGTTATGCTGGAGGAATTGGGACTCTCTTTGCCCACACCTTTTCCCTGGAGGTCTTCCCTTGTGTTGCAGAGATTGGAGGCTGAGTTCTTTGGAGAAGAGAAACAGCAGATCTAGATCAAGGTTTCATGAGGTGCCAACTTGAAGAGAAGGTATATTTGTACTTGTTTTCAAGATTAATAAAGATGTGATGTCCTTCTTCTTCCCAAATCATTGTTCAATGTGTGATTGAATCTCTGTTTATGATCATATTATAATGTTATTCAGATCATTATTTTATGTTTATTTGATTATCATTGTCTTATGTATGGTCATAATGGTTTGAGGAAGGTATAACTTGTTTTGCAGGTCTCTTGGAGCGAGAGGAGCAAGAAGAGGATTAAAGAGAAAGCTTGGACTAGCCTTCAGTTTATCAGGTGTGGATCTTTCTCATCTCTGAAACTTGCTGTTATATACTTGCTGAACATTGTGCATCTCTCTTTCAACCCCAGTACGTTGATGGCCTCTTAAACCCTAGCCATAGGACACTTTCCTTTACAACAGAACTGACGACTCCGCTGGGGACTAGCCTTGTCTGTTTGGGGTTTTTCTCTTGATTTCTTTCAGCTTTTGCATTGTTTCAGGTCCTTCTTGCCACTTAGGAACATTTTTTAAGTTTGATTGCACTCCTCCCCTGCCTTCCTAAGGCAGTTTTTCTACCTTTGTTTGTGATTTTTACACCTATGCGCGGGTTGTCCTTCTGGACAGTCGCGCATACAAGTTTACATGCGCGGGTTGTTCTACTGAATAGTCGCGCATCATTCATGACCTGCCCTTATAGACAGTCGCGCATATACCTGGAAGTTTGGATTTTTTAAGTCAGTTTTTGCTTGTTCCCTTCTTCAGGTAAACCCTGTTTGTGAGTGGTTTCTCTTTATGAATGTTGTGTAGCTTGTCTGAAGACTGTTTGTGGTCACCCTACCTGCTTTTTTCAAAAGCCTTTGAGTCTTTTTGCTTGGAGTAATTATTGCTTGTCTGCTTTATTAGATCCAAGTTTGCTCAAACAGTGCATTTCTTGGTGCATGGTAGGTCTGTTAAGGTCTTCTGTGGGTGCATGAATCCAGGGAGTTTGTGTCATTCTGTTTGTTGTTCTTTATCTATGT
>LPNX010380079.1:0-73666 GCA_001517045.1 Pseudotsuga menziesii
ATAACACTTAATCTTTGTTCTGTAGGGGCATCGTCCGAAGTGTTCTCTAATTGTCTAACATTGTGACAAAAAATGACTGGCATTCAGAAAGTTATGCCCCATAGTCCACCAAATCATCATCGGTCAAACGATATAGCACCTGTAATTTTCCATAAAGGCGAAGTAACTACTAGATTTGATGGTTCTAAATTATCTTGGTAGACATTTTTTTTCTTAGTTTCCTTAATTAACTCCATGGAACTAATGTATTAATAGCTGATTTTTTAATCAATTATCTCCTCGAAAGAAATATTCATGGTTTATTGTTTTTTTTATTGCATCGGCTAGATTTCACCTGTTGTTTATATTCCGATCAAGCAGAGCTTGCAGACATACCTTTCGTAGTTGATTCTGCTGGAATTCTTGAATTTACTCAATATTTTTAAAAATGGTTAAGGAAATGGGTTACTATGACATGTTGGGAGTTATTCCCACAACCACTAAAAGAGAGATGAAGAAATATTATTACATGAAGGCTAGGGAAGTTCATCCTGATAAAAATCCAAATAATCCTCAAGCGACAGACAATTTTTAGGTATTGGGAGAAGCTTACCAAGTTCTTAGTGATCCAGCACAACAAACATCATATGGCGTACTTGGAAAAGCAGGTGTATTAATGGGAACATTGATAGATCCAGAAGAAGTTTTTTCTATGTTGTTTAGAAGCGAATTATTTGAATAGTATATAGGCCAGCTTTCAATAATTTCAATGCTTTCTTTCATGATGTCTACTGAAGGGGGATAGATAGATACCAATAAACTACTAGAGAACTACGAAAGAGAAGAAAATCTCTCACATATTTTGAAAGATTGTCTTTATCAACATGTACAAGCTATATCTGAGGTTCGACGGTTCAACAGTACATATTATGGAGTCAATGCACTGCACACAATCGGTTACATATATGAAAGACAAGTGTCAATGGAGCTTGAGAAGAAAGCCATATATTTGGGTGTTCCTTTTATAGTTAAATGGTTCAGATGCGAAGTGCATTTTATAGTTGACTGGTTCAAAAACAAATGCCATTTTATAAAATCTCTTGTCACTGCAGCTACAGGTTCCTTTGCACTACTAAAATTACTACTAAATATGAAACGACAACTAACTATAGAGAATTATTCTAATGATAATATGAAAGCATTTATACATTCCAACAAAGAATTGTTTATTGACTCTATTTTAAAAATAAGTGTTCCTGATATTGAAGGCACCCTCTCAAATGTGTGCTAGATGACGTTGCAAGATAACCGTGCAAGGAAATAAGATCTTAAAGCTCATGAAAAGGGCTTAAAAACTCTTGGAAAGATTTTCCAAACTATGAAACTATAAATGATCATGGAACTCTAGAAAGAGATAGTGCTCCAAGGTTGGCTAAGGAATAATACAACAACTATGAAATATCTCCCAATACATCACCAATGACTCCTTCCAGCTCGACTCCACTTTTCTCTCAGGGTCGTGGAAAAAGATCCTAGATCCGTCAAATAATGGATACCACTTTTCAGTTTGCGAACGATCTTTCAAAAAATAATTTTTTCATCTTTGAATCTAATATGTTTGATCCTTAGAAACTTTTATAGTTTGTTTATTTTTAATATGTTCTTATGGACTGGCCTACTTTATTATTATCTTTCATCTCCTTAATCTATTTAAAGAGATCAGAAATATTTTTAATGAGACGACTTGGTTTTTCTAAGTTAAAAGTTACTCTTATATGTGGTTTGTGGGTTGTTAGATATACTCTTGGGAGGTTATTGTTTTCATGTTAAAAAAAAATATTTTTAATAAACTTAGAAGTATTTTAGTTTATATATATGTCTGTGTGTTACTCATAATTTAAGCTCTTATTGTTAATATAAATCCTTCTATTTACAATGCTTCTGTAGTTTATCTGATTTATAATATTAATACAAAATTATATTATCTTGACATCGTTTTTCAGTTTAGATGTTTTGGAGTTCAATTATGTGGCACATTATTGATATGGAATCATTGGGTTTATGCAGTTTTTCTATATTGCCATGGGATTTGGATAATTAGGAATCAATGGGATTGTGGGAAACTAATAATTTGGTAGTGCAAATATAGTATCTTTATATGCTAGGCTAGGCTATGACATCATTAAATGGATGCTTTTCTTTTCAAAGTAATTTATTGAGACAAATCCATTCCCTATCGGGAGTACTACAATGATGCGTAGTTGGATTAAAACATTCAATAAATAATCTTAGGATAAATAACCATTAGTGGGGTATCTACTCCACGAAATTCGCCCAATACTTGCACCTAATAGTAACTACATGCAACAACCAATTTGCTCCAAAGAGATGGCCCATGATAAGCAAAAATAATTCTTGGGAATTCAAACCTTGGTCGGGAATTTAATTTCCTACACTTAACAATAAAGCATAAAGCCTAGACCTTATTGATGGTGTTGTATGAATATTTTTCATATTATTATTGCTTATTCAATATTACCTTATTGATGGTGTTGTATGAATAATTTTAATATTATTATTACCTATTCAATATTAGGGGATCCAATGGAAAAGAATGTAATTGTAGAAGAATGCTATGGAAAACCAAACAATTATTTTTATTCTTGTATATGACTAAACACTTATCCAGTTTTAGATTTCAGCATTAAATAATGAGAGTTTTATGTAGTTTTTGTGAAGAATTCAATAGTCTTGGCCCATGTTATTGTTTTGATGTAATCATATGGCTCGGGTATTGTTGTGATGTAATAGTATAAATACTTGACTAATAAAGAGAAGTCAATGAGTATGCCCACTGGTGTTCCATAATTTCTTATTCATTCTTTTTTTAATATTTAACATGGTATCGGAGCGTATGGCCTGATCTCCTTTTGTCTTGGGTAAGCCTTTTCACAGTGGACATCACACACACATGGAGGTTGTGATTGAAGTTGGAACACATTGAGGAATTGGGTGTATTTTTTTTATCTCTTGGCTCACCAACACACCTAGTCCCTATCGCAAACTATGACACCTTTGCACCAACGCAACCTTTTCTCAACCAAAGTGCGATGCCAATGCACTTTCTATTGAAAAAAATGCAATACCAACGCACTATTCATTTATCCAAAGTACGACCATACAGAGTCCATTTTTCCAAATGGCTGACCCAAAGTTGCATCGAGGAGTCCATCTTCCCACAGATTTCAGGAGCTACCAATGCACATCAATATTGTAATCTTCTCACATCCACCTACAAGGGAACAAACCGAGCAAAAACAATAAGATTGCAAACTCTTCGATTTCAGTTGAAAGTTTGAAAATGAAGGAAACAAAACCTGTAGAGTAGCTTATGACTAGTGCTTCAAGAATTGTAACCCAATTTCAAACCTATGGTGAACCTTTAGAATAGAAGGTAGTTGTTCAAGATATTCTAAGGTGTCATCACCCAAGATTCCCTCAACATAGGTTGAGGAAGAGGAGGATGAGATAGAGGAAGAAGAGGTCGAGGGTCTCATCATACAAAGGAAAAAAACAAATCATGAAAATTCAAATCACTTAGAGCACTCTCACAACTCTCAAGTTCATAGGGGGAGAGGGAAGAGATGGACCAATAAGTCCAATATTCGATGTAAATATTGTAAGAAGTATGGCCACTATGAACGAGAATGAATAAAGAAGCAAGTATACCTTAACAGTGATAGACCCAATGTCTCTAAAGTGCTCAGATCAAATTAGATCAGATGGTGGAGGTGAATATGATTCACATGAGTTTACATATTTCTGCAAGCAACATGGAATTCAGAGACAATTCACCACCAAATACACTCCACGCCATAATGGAGTTGTTGAATGAAAGAACCGGACCATCATGAACATGACATGTAGCATGGTGTCACATAAGAAGCTATCATATGAGTATTGAGATAAATTTGTTGCATGACCATTTTACTTGCTCAATAGATCACCCACAATGAGTGTCTAGGACAACATTCCTGAAGAAGCATGGAGTGGCACTAAAATTAGTGTTGCACATCTAAGAGTTTTATTTTCTGTTGCACATCTAGATAAGAAGAGTGGGCGGTCTATTTTATTTTCATATTAATTTATTGCGACAAAGCAAGCATGCCATTCCCAATCGTAGGTACTAGAGTGATGCGTAGCTTGCTTAAAGCATTTAATAAAGAATCTTATGCTAAGTAGCCACGAGTGGGGTATCTACTTCAACAAAATCACCCAAGTCTTGCACTTAGGAACAACTATATGCAACAACCAATTTTCTCGAGATAGATGGCCCATGAGAAGCAAAAAGAATCTTCTTGGGAATTCGAACCTTAGCACGGAATTTCATTTCCTACACTTAACCATCAAGAATCAAGCCTAGACCTTATTGATGGTGTTGCATGAATATTTTTCAAATTATTATTACCTATTCAATATTACCTTTTTGATGGTTTTGTAAGAATATTTTTCATATTATTATTACCAATTCAATATTAGGGGATCCAATGGAAAATCATGGAATTATAGGAGAATGATATGGAAAACTCAACAATTAATTTGATTCTTGTAGATGACTAAACACTTATCCATTTGCAAATTTGAGCATCAAAGAATGAAAGTTTTATGTATGTTTTGTGAAGAATTCAATAGTATTGGCCCATAGTATTGTTGTAAATTTGTAGTACCTACAAGCACATACAAAAAAATATATTTTTAGTACTTAAATCACCACAAGCCTTTACATTTAAATAAATTTTATTTATGTTACACGCATGATCCATCGAACCTCACCTTGAGTGCATTAAAAAGTTTTTTTAAAGAATGTGTTTACCAGTTTGCTAAATTCATGAAACAACATTAACTGAAATTAAATGCTTAAACAGAAATTAAAAGCAAAACTGATAACCAGACGTGGGAAAAAAAACACAGAATCAGTGAGTCACAAACAAAAGTTGATAATGGAGTTCACCCCCTTCACTGGGCTACATCTCCGGGTCCCTCTCCAATGGGTGCCGATCCAATTAATCTTTTTAAAATGGTACAAAAATGGTTCTGGAATCAACTTTAGCAACTGTAAACAGAATGTTGTACAAAGTCTTCAAGACCTCTCTTCTGGAAATTACAATTAGCCTTCAAAAGGAAAAGAAAGATAAAATTATAACAGAGAATGTCGACTTCCACAGCAATAGCATCTGGTCACTTCACAACAAAACTCTCGGTGCTTCTTTTCTTTTATCTCTGCCAGCTTCTCATAACAGAAAAGCGATGCTCGGTACTCTAAACAATCTGAATCCCCTCCACTGTGGCCCGAATCGTCTATTTAAGCATTCAATGGGAGGATAAGTAATGGGCTCAACTCATCTGCTACCTGTCTTTTCATATTCCATATGCTATCTTTTAACTTCTGTTGAAATGTTTCAACTGGCTATACGTTACATTCATTTCTGTTACGCCAAATGTCACAGCGGCTCCCAACAGTTCCATCTAATACCATATATGGTATTGCTATCCCGCCACACAATGGATATCCGTCATATTTTAGAGTTGTTCCAAACGTTATATCCGCTGTCGCAGCATATAACTAAACTCCACAAATGTCGCAGCATACGTGACCGCACACCCTCATTTAACTGTGCATAAGACCGCTAGAGGGTATACACTTGACCGCACGGGATTTTCACGAACCCTTTGAGGTTCCACTTGACGGTGCACAAGACCACCAGAACATTGCCACTAACTGTGTGAGCATGTTACAAACCATTTTATATTACCTCTTGGCGGTGCACAAATCGCCAGATGCCAAGTCTTAACCATAAGACTTGATCGTTTGTACCATGAGATGTTATGTCGAACCGCGCACCACGCGATGTTATGTCGAGCCGCGCACCATGCGATGTTATGTCAAACCGCACACCATGCGATGTTATGTCGCACCGTGCACCATGATTAGCATATGAGTTAAAAACATATGTTATGTTCTTTGAACCATAAATTAATAACCATTGTACCATATTGGATCAGTGTAATTTTTTGAAGATGAATAATCCACCGGATCATTCCTCCCCATTGGAGAGATTTTTGGACCTCCAAAAGCCTAGATCACCCTGAAGGTAAGTGAGGGTATAGCTTCCTCACCTTTCCAATCTCCATACATCCTGCCTTGCTTAGAATCTGCATATTAGTCTCCTTGTCCATGACTAAAGGAGGTTCATACCATTTAAAATTCTTTGCATATACAACTGTATTCATTGGAGATAAGCTCAAACAGAAAGAATGTTTACACTTCTTTTCAAATATCTCAAAACGATCATAAACAAAATTGAGTTCTTTACCTTTCAATCTTCCCTCGATGATCTGCAACCAAACTTGCTTTTCAACTTCAAACGGATGATGATTTTCATGCCTGGCTTTGCAAATTGCCTGACTCGTCTCCTGCTATTCTTGCACTATCTACTGCACTATTTTCTTTGCATCATGATGACCACCTCTCACATCTTTTGTGCTGAAATAAAATTCCACATGTGACTTCAACAGATAACAAAACCAAGTCTCAAAAGGAGATTTAATGCACTGCATGTGCTACAACTGTTCACCCCAAGCTCTAGGATGTTCATCACAATAATTCTGAAGAAATTGAATGACTGTTCTACTGACTACCCATGTTTTCCCAATAAAATGTGGATAATACATTGTGTTCCTTTCAAAATTAGTGTCCCTAAGACTCCATAAAACTGACCAAAATTTCCCCAAAATTCGGAAGTGCCAAACATGTACAATAGTCATAGTAAGCCCAACATGAACCCCAATATACTGAAAGCACAAACTAATTGGTATCCCCCCATCAAATTCCCTTACAACATTTTTACAAGGACAAGATGAAGTATGAATAGGTGTGTACAATCCCAACCCTTTATCAATAGATTTGCACATCACACAATAATCATGAACAGTCTTTTGAATAATCATCAGATTCATGCCAATATTTGGAAGAGGCATGCTTTGCTGCAACTGCACTTCAGGTTGTACATCTCTAGTAAGTGGTAGTCTTTCAGGTCCCTGTAACAAAGCACCATACTTGGGAACACTTTTAATTAATTTAATTCCATGTTCTAGATTACCACTTTCCAATGATTCACATTTAACAGCCATTAATGCAAACTTCCTACTAGCATTCACTATCATTTTCATTTGACTTGTAGTGACTAATGCCATATTTGTTTTCATACGACGTGCATGAACAATATATTCCACACCACCTTTAAAGAGATGATATTTGTTCTACTCTCTATAAAAGACTGCTTTCCGGTCATACAAATATGGACTCCCAAGTACAATTCCACAAATGTCAAGTGGTACTACATCTAGTTCTACCTCATCCATAAACTTATCAGTGATTGCAAATTTCAAAACACATTTCTTTTTAACTTGCAATTGTGTATCATTAGTAACCCAACCAAGAGGATAGGGTTTTTCATGAGGCATAGTAATTAAATGCAATTTCTTAACCACTTCTTCTGATATCAAATTCACTTGAGAACCACTATCAAACAATGTATCAATATTTGTATGATTTGTAATGACACGAACATGAAACAGTTCACTTCTTCTTTTATCACCATGCATAGAAGTAGATAGCAGATTTGTACTTGTACTTGCACATGAATTAGAACTTGAACTTGCATCAATGGAAAGAGATATACCTTTATCTTTACGTCGGATCCCTATTGCTGTGATCTTAGTCTCATCACCTGAATCAGATCCCATGTCTTGAATCACTACTACAGTAGCTGCTTGATTATCTTTATCTTTGTTTTAATTTCCTCCATACTTCTTTGGCCTTAACTCCGGATAAAGTTTCCAACACTTAGAAACATCATGCCCTTTCTGACAATGTGAGCATGTGGGTTTTTCACCCTCTTTCGTGATGGTAGCCGTTTTCTTTCCCTTATCTTTTCTTTTATCTTTGTTGTCAAATTTAGATGACTTCTTCATAAACAAATCATTATCATGCTTAACCCTAGCTTCTAAATGTGTAGCTTGAACACATACATCATCCAAATTACTGGGGTTAAACATCAACAAAGTATGTCGCAAATAAGAATGCATGCGACCAATATATTTAAGAAGATTTTCTTGCGTATCCAATGCAACATTCAATGCAATAGCCCTCTTTCTAAATTCATGAGTATATTCTTGAATGCTTTGTCCTTTATCTTGTCTAAAATTTTTCCATCTCATTATTAATTGTTGCATGTGACCTAAAGGATAAAATTGCTTTCTTAATACTTCAATGAATTCATTCCAAACTTAAATATTTTTACCATTCTTTCGAAGATCTTGCTGAATCTTTCTCTCCCACCAAGTAAGAGACATACCATTCAATATCAAAGTGGCCAATTGAATCCTGGAAGGGTCATCATTAATGCCCTGCACCCTGCAATATACTTCAAGCTGCTTGATCCAATTGTCTAACTTTTCAGCATCTAAATCTCCATCATAAATTGGTAATTCAAATTTTACATCCAATTTGAAATAAGGCATATTAGGATTTGCATTATTTGAATGAGAAGTATGAGAAGAAGAGAAAGTTTTATTAGTTTCAGGAGGATCACCATCACCTCCTACTCCTTTACTCTTTTCTTCCTTCTTCACTTCTGCATCTTTGGATGAAGATCCTTCTTCCTTATTCTTCCTTTCTGCTCGCTCATCGAGTAGAATTTCCATCATGGCTTTCATGCTGATAAAAGCCTCCAAAAACTCAGTTTCAGAAATAACAGTTTTTTCCCCGTTCTATATGTCCTTCTTCTTCCCCTCATGGAGAAGACATGGCTCTTGAGAATTTTCTCCTTGAGCCAATCTCAGGATCTCGTTCAATTAATTCTCCTTCAACAAGATTTAACCTAGACCTGGTAAGCATTCACAAACTTGCACAAGCAGTTAACCTGCTCTAATACCATAATATGATCCATCGGACCTCAACTTGAGTGCATTAAAAAGTTTTTTTAAACAATGCGTTTACCAGTTTGCTAAATTCATGAAACAACATTAACTGAAATTAAATGCTTAAACAAAAATGAAAATCAAAACTGATAACTAGACGTGGGAAAAAAAAACACAGAATCAGTGAGTCACAAACAGAAGTTGATAACGGATTTCACCCCCTTCACTGGGCTACGTCTCCGGGTCCCTCTCCAATGGGTACCGATCCAATTAATCTTTTTAAAATGGTACAAAAATGGTTCTGGAATCAACTTTAGCAACTGTAAACAGAATGCTTTACAAAGTATTCAAGACCTCTCTTCTGGAAATTACAATTAGCCTTCGAAAGGCAAAGAAAGCTAAAATTATAACAGAGAATGTCGACTTCCCCAGCAACAGCATCTGGTAACTTCACAACAAAACTCTAGGTGCTTCTTTTCTTTTATCTTTGCCAACTTCTCATAACAGAAAAGCGATGCTCGATGCTCTAAACAATCTGACCCCCCTCCACTGTGGCCCGAATCGTCTATTTAAGCGTTCAGTGGGAGGATAAGTAACGGGCTCGACTCGTCTGCTACCTGTCTTTTCATAATCCATATGCTATCTTTTAACTTCCGTTGAAATGTTTCAACTGGCTGTAGATGACATTCATTTCTGTTATGCTAAATGTCATAGCGGTTCCCAACGGTTCCATCTAATACCATATATGGTATTGCTATCCCGCCACACAATGGATATTCGTCATATTTTAGAGTTGTTCCAAATGTTATATCCGTTGTCACAACATATAACTAAACTCCACAAATGTCACAACATACGTGACCGCGCACCCTCATTTAACCGTGCATAAGATCGCTAGAGGGTATACATTTGACCGCGCGGGATTTTCATGAACCCTTTGAGGTTCCACTTGACGGTGCACAAGACCACTAGAACGTTGCCACTAACTACGTGAGCATGTTACAAACCATTTTATATTACCTCTTGGTGGTGCACAAATCGCCAGATGCCAAGTCTTAACCATAAGACTTGACCGTTCGAACCATGAGATATTATGTCGAACCGTGCACCACACAATGTTATGTCGAGCCGCGCACCATGCGATGTTATGTCGTACCACGCACCATGATTAGCATATGAGTTAAAAACATATGTTATGTTCTTTGAACCATAAATTAATAACCATTGTACCATATTGGATCAGTGTAATTTTTTGAAGATGAATAATCCACCGGATCAACGCAAGACCTTTTTTTAATAAATGTATTGTTAGCTCGACCTATTTCCTTTCATAGGTCAGATATATGGAGTTGGTTCCCCAAAAAATAGTGAATGGGGTTCTGATTATTGGTTGGTTGGCTACTTAGAGGGGAAACAAACCATTCTTGAACATGTTACAGATGATGAAAAATATTAAATTCCCAACTAGCTAGATGGTTATAAAAGGGGAGTAGTTGACACTAGAAGCACAGTATAAAAGGAAGGGTGGGTATGTATATCAGGATTATAGACCAGGAGCTATTCTATACCACTTCACCAACCTAGTAGTTGGTATAAACATCAAGCTGTGTAAACTTTCAAACAAAAATAGGGCACATGTAGGATACTTGCTACCTCATTTAGAGCATGAGAGATTGATGGTCACCATTGGCAATAGATATGATCTAGATGGCCTGCTCGAGTGAGTGCATTATCAGGTTTTACTAGATTGTCTAGTGTGGGTAGACTATCAGGTACGTTATTTAATCTTTAAAGTGTGTGCTGAAGGACAATTTCAATAGCATTCACCTATACAATTTCAATAATAACTTATGATTGACGAATACTGTTCACATACATCCTACTATTCACAATATACTGGACAATATAAAAACGATCCTACATCCTCAGGTGAGTTACCTTTAAATAATGTTTGCATAATTTCATTGGGTTCTCTTTATATTCTGATGAGAGTACTAATGTTTATCCTTTCGTGTTCCTAGGATACAAACACGGTCTATGGCACATTGGAGGCGCCAAGAACTAATGGTTTCTTCAGACACCACCAAATAGAATTTAGAAAATAACATGCTCTAGAGTTGTTGCAATTTACTTTTAATGAATTTTTTTTATATTAATGCACATTTAATTACATTCGTGGGTCAACTCTTGCAACTCTTGCATTGCTGGGTCAACTCTACAAAGAACTACAGCTTGCGACTATTGGTAGTGTTACCATATCGTCCTTTCCCATACACACCTGCAGGATCCAATGACATGCAATTATGTTGCTTCATTTGTTTTTTCGCTCCATGACTGAAAGTCACCAAGTTTCCGTGAACCACATTTTGAGGTGACTTTCAACTGGACATAAATCATCAACCAGAGCTCATATCTATGAACCGTCGAATTCATTGGTCTCCTAGCATGCGACTACATCTAGGGGGGCCTCTCCACCATGTTTTCATGGATTGTTGTCTACATTGTGTATTGATTTCGTAAACTAGGGTTTTTCTCCATTTCCTTGAATGAAACTCTTGCATTGGTCGGTCAACTCTGCAAAAAACTCCATCGTGTGACTATTGGTAATGTTCGCATATCAACCTTTTCCACACACACCTGTAGGATCCAACAACATGCAATTATGTTGCTCCATTTTTTTTTTGCTCCAGGACCGAATGTCACCAAGTGTTCCCGAAGCACATTTTTTAGGTGACTTTCAACTAGACATAAATCAACAACCGAGGTCGGATCTATGAACCATCGAATTCGTTTGTATTCTGGCATGCGACTACATCTAGTGGTCCCTCTCCATCGTTTTTGCATGGCCGAGTGACTACATTGTGCATTGATTTCATAAACTAGGGGTTTTCTCAATTTCCTTGAATGCAACTCTTTCATTGGTGTGTCAACTATTGCATTGGTGGTTCAACTCTTGCATCGGTGACACACATATGATAATTTATGAAGTCTCATTAATTTTCCCTAGTTCAAAAATTTTCTACATGGCATCATAGTTTTTTTTTGTTGTTTGGGATCACTCCAATTTTTGTGTACTTAGGTTAGGTGCTTGAATTTGTGGATATTCTTGGGTTTGATACCCTAAGTTTCCTGGGAGAAGCTCTTAGACCCTAAAAAAAAAAATCTTCTTCATATTGTTGTTTTTCTTACATGGATACTTTCGAAAAACTTGCTAATGTGTTAAAAAATAAACAAATTAAAACTATATTCCGTCCTCAAAATTCATTAAGAAACATTTTAGATAAAGAAAAAGATAGGATCAACCCCATGCAAAAGAAGGGTGTCTACCTCGTACCTTTCTCATGCAAGGATGTATACATAGGTGAGTCTGTTCGTTCTATACAAATTAGACTAAAGGAACATTGTGTTGATATAAAACAGGAAATAAAGAAATCAGCATTAGTAGTACACTCTTTAAAAACAAAACACCAAATACGCAAGGAGGATACAAAAGTCATAGCATTAGAAGATCATTACAACAAAAGGAAAATAAGAGAAGCCATTGAGATTGAAAAAAACATAAATTTTTTTAACAAATATGATGGGTTAATACTATGCAAATCCTGGAAACCAATAATACATTCCCTTAAAGAAAAAACTAATAGTCGGCCTATCCAAAAAATGACCGGAAACAACTATTTATTAAGAAAAAAATAACCTAGATTCCATTGAGACACCACACTCCTAACGATGGACTCAGCTTAAAGTCCGAAACATACATAGAGTTGAAAAACTATACGCAAGGTCTCCTACTATCTCCACCCAAGTTCTATAATATCATAATATCACATAGGTGAACCACACATTAAGTATCATTTTAATTAAATGTTGATGTATATGTAACTTTGAAATGTATTCACTTGTATTTCTTATGCATTGTAACCCGATGTTTATTCCGGGATGTAATTGTAATGTACTTGAGTCATGTCATGCCATGATGTTCCTATCGGGAGGTTTTATAATGTAAACAAGTCATGTAAAGTTATTTTGGGTAGCCCTCCTATTGATCAAGGGTTAAAGTCCCCGCAGTTTTTGGGCACTAGGGTTATTAGACTCTCCTAGAGAAGTCGGCCCTAGTAGGGTTTAGTCATGTCAAGAATTAGTATAAATAGAGAGCTAGCCTCTCTATTTAGTACACACTCACTCACACTTAGTTGTAGCACATAGCTGAGGAAGAAGAAAACACTGGGGTTAGGAAGAAAGAGGTTACTGCTGTCGGGAGATCATCTTACTGTTTTGGGGTTTTACTTTTGGTGTTGATTCTATATCTGAGGAAGTTGTGGGGTTTTCTCCATTTATTGTTTCCCCAAGGAAAAACACTGTGTTTATTGTCTCTTGTGTTTGATTGTTGTACTTGTTATTCTCTCAATTAAAGATCCTAACATAATTCTAGCTTGAATGGTAAAATCTAACATGGTATCAGAGCTAACCTGAGAAGAAGACACTATGCAACTACGGGAACTAGGGATTCCTACTTTGTGGATCTCTCTCCACATATTTTCAGCAAAATAAGGTTTGAATAACTCTCCTCCCTAGGGCGCATCTTTTTGTCAAAGCAGAATCCAATTTTGAGGTTTTTTAGTTTTGGACCTGACACTACTGCCGAAAAATAGGGCTTTCCACAGAAGTGGAATTTTTCAGTGAGCCCAGGCCTGGATTGATCTCCTCCTCAAAATCAAATTTAGGGATCAATATCAAAGCACTTGGTTGAATAGAACTCTGAAAAAGAAAAACCCTAATCTGCTCCTGAACCAACACTGCAGAATTTTAGCTCCAAATCCAGATCCAACATATTGAATTGGTAAGATCTAAATCTTTTGTATTTCCATTTGAGGTTCTCAATTATGATGTCTCATCATACCAAGCTTGATGAAAATCTCGAGGGAGTTGATAACTTCTGAGCCTAGAAGTATAGGATCTCCGTAGTCCTGGAAGAAAATGAGTTGGACTCCTATATCAATGAGGAGGTTCTAGTTCTAGAGGGAGATGAGGATAAGTCCTTACACAAGAAGAAGTTGGTTATGGAAAAGAGGATCATTGCTGATTCAATCAAGGATCACATCATACCACAGGTGTCCTTCCTAAATACACCTAAAGCTATGTTTGATTCCCTAACCAAATTGTTTGAAGGGAAGAACATAAACATGAAGATGACTCTAAGTATCCAACTAAAGAATGTAAAGATCCAGAATGTTGAGACCATCCAGTCTTACTTTACAAGGGTCTCTCAGATCAAGGAAGAGCTGGAAGCAGTAGATGAAGAAGTGGAGAATCCAGAGGTTGTGATGACCACCTTGAATGGTCTCCCTAGATCATAGGACTCCTTTATTCAAGGGATATGTGCCAAAAAGAAGTTATTCAAGTTCAACAGACTATGGGAAGAATGCTCTCAAGAAGAAGCTTGGATAGCAGCTAGAGAAGAAAATATGGGAAGTGAAGATCAAGCCCTCATAGTTCATTCCAAGAAAAGAAAAAGAGGCTCTCATCACTCCATAGGTAAACATTTCTATAAAACTAACCCTAGAAAATATTTTTCTAGAAGCAAATGTTATACATGTGATGAAGTATGACACTTTGCAAAAGATCGTCCTAAAAGACAAAATAAGAAAAAGGGAAACAAGGGAAGACATCATGCTCATGCTGCATAGGATGATGAACCATCCAAGAAGAGAACCAGATATGAAAGTGAAGACTCTTCAAGTGATGAAGAATATGTCTTGATTTCTGATCTCACAGGAAACATCACACATGGAAGCAATGATTGGCTTATAGACAGTGGGGCTTCTAAACATATGACAGGATTCAAAGAGTCCTTTGTAAAACATTCAGAACATGAATCACCTCACAAGGTGAAACTTGGACATGACTACCAATATCCAATAAAAGGTAGTGGGGAATCCTCCTATAAGCTAGACTCTGGAAAGTCTATGAAGATGCAAGATGTATTGTTTGTACCAGGACTCAAGAAGAACATTCTCTCCATATATGCATTAGATACAAAAGGCATGAAGGTTGCATTTATAGATGTCAAAGTTATCATGTGGCCAAAGGGAAATACTATTAATGATGCAGTAGTGATTGGGGAACAAGAAGGAGGTCTATACAAATTTAAGGGCCATCTAGAACAAGCCTTTGTCCATGACACAGTAGAGCCAAATGAACTTTGGCAT
Source organism: Pseudotsuga menziesii (assembly GCA_001517045.1). Classification (NCBI taxonomy): domain Eukaryota; kingdom Viridiplantae; phylum Streptophyta; class Pinopsida; order Pinales; family Pinaceae; genus Pseudotsuga; species Pseudotsuga menziesii. The sequence continues at coordinate 15,171 of LPNX010380079.1, forward strand.
AGAATGATTTCACATGTGCATTACAGAGCACTACCACTTGCAAGAAAAGCTATTGAAGGTCTTCCATAAATTGAAACAAAACATGATGAGGTCTGCAAAGGATGTGCGAAAGGAAAGAATACAAAAAAGGAATTTACAAGTAGCAAGAGCAAAGCAAAACGAATCTTGGAAATCATCCACTCTGATGTATGCGGTCCAATGTCATCAAGCTCACTAAGCGAGTATGTATACTATGTTTCTTTTATTGATGACTTTTCTAGGAAGACATGGATTTACTGCATGAAGAACAAATATGAAGTATTCAACAAGTTCAAGGAATTCAAAGCCTTGATCAAGAATCACACAGAAAAGAAGATTAAGACCTTTCAATCAGATAATGGTGGAGAATTCACATCAAATGAATTCAAAGAGTTATGCAAAGACTCAGGGATTAAGAGGGAGTTGTCCACTCCTTATAATCCACAACAAAATGGGATTGCAGAAAGGAAGAAAAGAACTATCATGGAAGCTACAAGAGCTATGATTAATGATCAAGATCTTCATATGCATCTATGGGCAGAGGCTACTATAACAGCGCTATATGTATAGAACCATACTCCACACAGAGTACTCGAGAACAAGACACCTGAAGAAGTCTTTTTTGGCAAGAAACTAGAAGTCAGCCATCTCAGAATATTCGGTTTTCCAGTGTACATACAAATTCCAAAAGATAATAGGAATAAATTAGATCCTTCAGGAAAGAAGGGTATATTTGTGGGATACTCTGAAAGCTCGAAGGCCTATAGAATATACTTCCTAGGATTCACGAAGATCGACATTAGCAGGGATATGAAATTTGATGAAGACTTAGCTTACAACAAATCCAGAAAGAGACCTGCTGAAGAACCTGTAGAAGCAGAAGCACCCAGAATTCATGATACAACCATGAATGAAGGAGGTCAAGAAGAAGATCGAGAATTTGAAGAACCTCAAGAACCTGTAGATCCACCTCTAGAGAAGAATCCTCATAAGAGAAACCTGCTTGGGTACGAGAATCTATCCAAGGTGCAGAAAGATATGGGGCTCTAGACGAGAATCATAGAGAAATAAAGAGGACAAGGTCCTGCTCCAGATATGTAGCATTACTATGTGATTTCATCGATAAAGAACCTTCCAATTATGAAGAAGCAACAGAATGAAAAGAATGAAAGGATGCTATGATTAAAGAATATCAATAGATCATGAAGAATGATGTTTGGGATGTTGTCCCAAGACCAGAAGGGAAGTCGGTTGTAACTTCCAAATGGATCTACAAGATCAAGCATGTTGCAGATGTTAGCATAGAGAAATATAAAGCAAGATTTGTTGCTCATGGTTTCTCCCATAAAGAAGGAATAGATTATGAAGAAAACTTTACACCTGTATCCAGATACACTTCCATCATATCAGTACTTTCTCTGGTTGCAGTAATGAAATGGAAGATACACCAAATGGATGTCAAGACTGCTTTCTTGAGTGGTGTAGTAGAAGAGGAAGTGTATGTGGAGCAGCCACTTGGTTTTGAGACACATGACACGGAGTCTCATGTATGTATATTGAAGAAAGCCCTGTACGGTTTGAAACAGGCACCCAAGACATGGTATGACAAAATTGACAGCTTTCTATCTAGTTTGGGATTTACCAAGAGTAAACTAGATTCCAACCTTTACTACAAGGTTGAAGATGGCAACCCAGTGATGCTCGTACTATATGTAGATGATCTATCTATAATAGGTATGGATGGGTTGATTGTTGATACGAAGAGAAAGCTTGCTACCTAGTTTGAAATGAAGGACTTGGGTATGATGCATTATTTTCTAGGCATGGAGGTGTGGCAGAGTGCAGATGGGATTTCCCTAGGACAAGGGAAATATACGGTAGAGGTCCTGAAGAGATTCAGGATGATGGATTGCAAGGCCATGAACACACCCATGGCATCGAACCTGAATATATTTAGTGATGCTTCATTTGAAGTGGTTGATGCCATGATGTATCGTTAGATGATTGGGTCTTTGATGTACCTGATGAACATGAGACCAAATATTTGCTTTGCTGTGAACACCTTGAGTGAGTTCTTGACAGATCTGAGACATGTTCACTTGATTGATGCAAAGTATATTCTAAGGTACCTGAGGGTTACAGTTGATTATGGGCTCAAGTATGATGCAAATCAGAAGATTAACCTAGAGGGTCATGTTGATTCAAATTGGGCAGGCAGTGCCATCTATAGGAAGAGCACTTCAAGATGTTGTTTCAGTATGGGATCAAGTGTGATCTCTTCGTTTAGCAGGAAGAAATCCTATGTGGCACTGAGTAGAGCTGAATTAGAGTATGTCACAGCATGTTTAGCTATTTGTGAGGCAGTATGGCTGAGGAAGATACTGTCTGATTTATTTGATCTCCAGATGGATGCTACTTGTATACATTGTGACAACCAGAGTTGTGTGAAGTTGTCGAAGAACCCGGTGTTCCATGACAATTCAAAGCATATCGAGATCAAGTATCACTATATCAGGGATATGGTGCAAATAGGAGTAGTGAAGCTTCAGTATGTTGCGATGGATGAATAGATAGCTGATGTGTTGACAAAGCCATTGGACAGAGTGAAGTTTGAGTACTTCAGGGATAAGTTTGGTGTTCTCTAGATCAATGTTCCTTCCAAGGGGAAGTGATGAGTCCGCAAGCCATTCTGACGAGTAGGTCAGATGTAAGGGCTGAGCCATTCTATCATGGTGAGAGGATTGATTCCTTCCATGTCAGATACATGGGGACTTCACTTAGTGAACATATGACATAGCACGTGCGATCGTGGGATATTAAAGAATACCCTTAATTTCGAGAGATATTGACCCAAACACTTTTTGTTGAAACCCCCTCCCAATACTTAAAACCTCCTTCGCACCCCTTTTTATACCTCAATCCTTATAAACCACCCTACCCACCCCCACCTTAAACCCCTCATCCCCCTAATACCTGCAATATATTGGTTCGATTTTTTATAATTTTAAAACCCACAATATGAACTAACGTGATAGTATATTGGTCAACAAGTGAAGCCCCCGTGGTCAGATATGAGTGTTGAGACATTCTGATGTTCTTGTGGGATTGGTTCCTACATGATCAGATATAAGGGCTATTTCCATTCTTGGAATGGAGGTGCCTGGTCAGTTATGAGGAATACTTGGTCTAGGAATGAGGGCCATTCTGATATGACTATGACATATGTTCTCACATGATCATATATGAGTGCCAACCATTTTGATGTGACTATAGGATTGGTTCCTACATGATCATATGTAAGGGCTACCTCCTTTCTAACAATTCAAGGTTAGATGTGAGTGCTGGCCATTCTAACTTAGGGTCAGATATAAGGGCTACTTCCATTCTCTGAATGGAGGCACCTAGTCAGTTACCAGAAACCCTCAGTTTATGACTACGTTCCTTTCTAACGAGTCAAGGTCAGATGTAAGTGTTGTGCCTTTTTAATGAGTCAAGGTCAGATGTGAGTGCTGGCCATTCTGACTTAGGGTCAAATATAAGGGCTACCAAAGACATACAAGGAGGTAGGACTACAACCAACATGAAATAGGGCTAGCTTTGTATAACTTTCTATGATGAGAAGAATCATGAGATAACATATATGATGATGACCCCATGATGATCTAGTTTGAGCTATGATTCATATCTAGTTATGTTGTCTTCGAGATGATCCAGATCCAGCAGTGATGATCCAGATCGAGTGATGATCCAGATCCAGTGATGATGAACCCATGATGATCTAGACCGAGTGATGATCCAGATCCAGATGAATATGAATATGACAAGAACTTGACGATGACCCAGATGATACAGAGAAGAAGACCTGTGGTGAAAATTTGTGTCGAGTTCCTAGTCAAGAGGGAGTGTTGATGTAGATGTAACTTTGGAATGTATTCACTTGTATTTATTATGTATTGTAACCCGATGTTTATTCCAGGATGTATTTGTAATGTACTTGAGTCATGCCATGCCTTGATGTTCCTATCAGGAGGTTCTATAATGTAAACAAGTCATGTCAAGTTATTGTGGGTAACCCTCCTATTGATCAAGGGTTAAAGTCCCCACAGTTCCAAGGCACTAGGGTTATTAGACTCTCCTAGAGAAGCCGACCCTAGTAGGCTTTAGTCATGTCAGGAATTAGTATAAATAGAGAGCTAGCCTCTCTATTTAGTACACACTCACTCACACTCAGTTGTAGCGCATAGCTGAGGAAGAAGAAGATACCGGGGATAGGAAGAAAGAGCTTATTGCTGTCAGGAGATCATCTTACTATTTTGGGGTTTTACTTTTGGTGCTCATTCTATCTCTGATAAATTTGCGGGGTTTTCTCCATTTATGGTTTCCTGAGGAAAAACACTGTGTTCATTGTCTCTTGTGTTTTATTGCTGTACTTGTTATTCTCTCAGTTAAAGATCCTAACATAATGCTAGCTTGAAAGATAAAATCTAACATTAAACACATACTTAATGAAAGACATAGTTAAGGATATCTTAAAGGCATATGATAAATATCATGTTCCAATATCAATTCAACCATATATATAAATATGAACCTTGATTTATGTTATATGTACATATAATGTTTTAAAAAATGATAATCCATGGCCATAATACAAAATAGTGGATTATGCTGTACATATGTGTGTATACAAACAAAACGGTACATGTATGCATCCCCCCTATACATGAATTCTATGTATCCCCACTATACATGAATTCTATTTATCCCCCCTTTTATTACCACTGTCAGTGGCTTTTGAGAAGTCAATCTTTATTTTTCGGCTGCTCGATAGTGTTCCCTGGTGTTGAACAAGAGGATAGGATCTAATTTTCGGAGACTGCACACAAACCAAAATTTGTTAGTTAGTTTACCAACCTATAAAAATTCTATGTACATTTGTTCAAATTCCAACCCAATATAACATTTTTACTTACTATCCATGTGTAAGTGATGGTGGGTCGGGGTATAAGTGCATGTACTGTCGGTGCCTCACTAACATCTTGCAAAAATTAAATGGTACCAACAATTAGATACATGTACAACTGTGTATAAGACGAGCAATTATATAAATATTTGAAAACTTATCTACATCCCACATTGAATTTTTCAAAGAAAGTGAGACAGACATGTACCTGGGGGGGAGAGGTGGGTCAGTAGCAGCCCTAATTGGGTGCTCTTCAATCACTACTCATTCACTAGAAGGCTGCATAAAATAATATATGTCAATTTCATCAAATCAATGGGTGCACCAAAAAGATACTTGCATGTAAAAATAAAAGTATACTACATGGAGGGACAATGACTTTTCAAAGAAAGCGAGACATACATGTACCTTGGGGAGGGATAGGTGGGTGACCAGCAGCCCTGATTGGGTTCTCTTCAAGCACCACTAGCTCACTAGAATTCTACATAAAATAATATATGTTAATGTCAGCAAATCAATGGGTGCACCAAACATATACTTGTGCATACAAAGAAAACTATACTACATGGAGGTACAATGAATTTTTTAAAGAAAGTGAGAAATACATGTACTTGGGGGGAAGAGGTGGGTGACTAGAGGCCCCGATTGGGTTATCTTCAAGCACCACTCACTCACTAGAAAGATGCATAAAATAATATATATGTCAATGCCATCAAATCAATGGGTGCACCAAAAAGATACTTGCATGCACAAAGAAAACTATACTACATGGAGGGACAATTGGGGAAACATAGATACAAGATAAGCGAGATATGCATATACCTCAGGGATGTGAAGGGGTGGGTCACCAATGGGTGAAACAATTGACACTACCCTAAAAGGATGGGCATATGCATCAACAAACAAGGCCACTCAGTGGGAAACTCTATCGAACATATGCTCCTACTTAAAAAAACATAAAGATACAATTGGACAATTTCAATTTCAAATAGTTAAAATCATACCTATACTTGCGAATCTTGCTCTTTCTGTGACGAGCCTGTCTCAGATGCAACATACTCATCGTGCCCACCCTGCATAAAATATATTGTATCAATATTAAGATGTATTAAATGTCCCAATCCCTACTATACATATGTAAATAATGATGATAAATAAAAAAATAATGTTCTTACAAGTAATGGTGAAGCACCAAAATCATATGCAAAATTGACTGATGCATCCATATCATCAGCATAAACGGGCAGAGTATGGGATTCTGGGGTGGCATTGGACACCAGCTGTAAATGTGTTCACGTAAATTGTCAGATACTTAAAATATAAATAATTTATGAAACAATTGGACACTATGATATAAAAAAAAATAAACTGTATGAAGAACAAGTTTGAATTACATATTGGAGTATCCCATCGCCATGAAACTCTGAAGAAGGTCCATATCATAATTTTCGACAAGTTGTGCAAGGATGTGGCATGACATGATGCTCTGAACCCTCTGGATGTCCAGTTTGATCTCTAGATATAATAGGGTCTAGAGACCTAAGTGGGTCCTCTGTGTGTAATGGTTGAGCCCCAAATGTGCCATCCCTAGATGTGCCAACCCCTTGGCCTACATTTCCCTTGAAATTAGTCCCATGTCGAAGAAATGTATCTGCCAAATCGAATAATGGCTCCTGTGTGCCATCAATCATGAGACCTGTAGGAGGATATAACCGAGGGGGGTTTGGTGTGTGTGAAGGTCGTCACACACAATTTTGATTAGACCTCTCCCCTTGCCTATATTGGGGCATCCCATGTCCTACCCTATGGAACTCTAAAATATCAAAGTAATTTACATGTTTACACAATATAAAATTGGCATACAATTTCCTGAGGAAATAGAATGGGGTGTCTCTATTCCCATGAGGGTCTTCATCAAAGACCATCTAACAGTGACCCATCCAGTTGGATTTAATATTTGGTTCTATGCACCAGTCAATATAAATGTGTGGTTGACTAGGGGGATGAACCAATCCAGTTCTAGGGTCCCAGAATAGTGAAAAAAGTTGGTCTTTTGTTATCTTTAATTTTTTTACATCTTTGTAGCTCAACCCGATGGAATAGTATTTCCTCTGGGATTCCATCTAGGACCTAATGTTGTACAATTTTCCCTAGGCATTGTAAATTGTATTTGTAATGTTATCTAGCGCCTCTCCCAATGATCGTCTTATGTGGTCCCCCTCTCTAAAAAGTGAACTAAGGCATCTCAATGCACCCAAACTAGCAAGAATTTCAGAATTCCTATAGTGTTCCTCCTGCATGTGTTCGGTGTTTGGATTTGGTTTTGGGTTTGGGTTATTGGTGGTTTGATTTTGGACATTTTCTTTAGGAATTTTGTTGTCTGTTAATATTAAAAAAAAACAAATTTTAAAATGAATTAATATTTCATTCTTTGTTGTAATTAAAAATTTATTAAATTAAAGAAAAAAATAAAAAAACTTCTTACCTAATCCAAAACCAAAAAATCAAAGCAATTCTTACCTTCCATTTCATTCAACCTTATCGATCGCCTCCCTCAAAATGTGCCCTCCAAATCGCATGCAAGCTAAATTACCTTCCTCATATATCTCCCTTCTATTCTTTGTGTCCTACAATGCAAAAAAAACAAATAGAGGTCACGGGCCTGTGTTTTATTTTTTTAATTTTACAAATTGCACCTGTGATATATCACACCTGCTATTTGTAACTCTTCCAAAACATATCTACGATATATCACACTTGTGATATAGTTTAACTAGCTTTTGCTTCGGTTTTAGGCTCAGGTTTTTCTGAACCAAACCATCAATAACACGTATGCGTTACGGATTTCATTTTCGGACTTGCGTTTTGGCTATATATCATGGCACTAAAAAGTGGAACCATCTTCGTGCACGCCTCCGTACAACAATTTTCACTTCAAACACTAAAGTATATATATTCTTACCGTTCACTGTAAGAATATAATTGTCACAACACGCATCAAAGAAGTCTTTCATGATATTTATCATGTTGTGTCTGCAACAAATCAATTATTAGTTCGCTCAATTTGTACCTTCATGTTCATGCCATATAGGTTCGAGTGTTGTAACATGAGCAGTGATACCATATGTAACATACCCATAAACCTGACAGATTCTTAGGGTGGGCAATATAAAGTTTCTTCTTTTATATTTTTCAATCACACCAATTAAGTTAAACTCATTGATTACTTAACCATAATCATTCTTTAAAGATTAAGATCCTACAAAATACAATCACTCCAATTCTAACTCACATAAGCAAATCTCACTAAATAATATAATAAGGAACCTACATTTTATTAGTCGCATGACCATGACAATTACATATGAACCATGTCCTTTAGTTACGGTTAACACACTCCTTCTCAAGATACCATATATTGTACTCGATCTCCTAGGAACCATTGTCAAAGGTGGAGTATGAGTCTCCTGACTTATTTGAGTAGAAAACAACAAGGTTAGATGACTTTAGATGATAAAAGAAACTAATTTATAAATTATGTACATATACAAACTGATTTTTTCTACACTTGTTTTCCGAGAATTAGTCCATTTCCTTTCATGTTAGAATTTTATCATTTAAGAAATATGATTTTAGGATATTATCTGAGAGAATAACATGCACAACAATCACTCACAAGAGACAATAGACACAAATATTTTCATTGGGGAAACCATAAAGGAGAAAACCCTACAACTTCCTTAGAGATAGAATGAGCACCAATGGTAGCAGTAAAACCAAAAGATAGAAAGATGATATCCAACAGCTGTTCTCTTTCTCACTTGTGCGATCTCCTATTCTCTTACCTATGCGCTATAGCTGGGTGAGTGTGTGTGAAAAATAGAGAGGCTCACTCTCTATTTATACTAGTTTCCGACTTGACAATTACTTACCAAGGGAAACTTCAATAGGAGAGTCTAATAACCCTAGTGCCCGCAACTGTGGGCACTTTTCTCCCTAGTCAACAAGAAGGTTTAACCTCAACTCAAATGTGGGGACTATTTCCCTGACTTACAATGGAGGGTTAACCTCAATGAATCTAGATGACTTTATTATATTAATGACTCTCCCGATAGGAACATCAGGGTACAATGAAATACAAATGATTCTCCCGATAGGAACATTGGGGTACAATATAAGATATACAAGTGAATAGATTCTGAAGTTACAAATACATCAACATTTCCACCCTTGGAACACATCTTGTGCAGCCACCACTTGAAAGTCATGTTAATTCAATGTGATAATAGTATGATAAATCAAATTATAATATAAAGATGTAGGCTATATAATAAGCTTGAAACATTACAAAATATTTCCATAAACAGTTAACCATTACAGATATTACTCTAGTTTGAGAATGACTTGTGTGACTGAAAGCATGCGTACAAATTTTCTCCCAACCATTTACTCTATTTGGCATATGTTATTCTGCCTAGAGTCACCCCTGAGCCGGGAGAGGAATCCAATGAGGTAAATAATAAAGCTAGAACCTTTCTCAATATCCCTAACATGATCTAAGGTTCAACCACTCAGTTATAAAATAAATAATAAAACATAGCACTAACTTGCAGTTAACAGGGCACACAAAAAGATAGCATTTACAAAATAATGCTAGCGTTTTACAAGGGTCGATATCCCTTTGGGATAACCCAACCTTTCTTTGATGAATTCTCTCATAGGTCCTACAATACTTAGAACTTGACTTTGTTTTATTTAAGATGTGGATCATACCAAGCGTGGATCTCTCTGATCTAACCTTTGGCATATCATTGTTAGAGTTTTATCAATTAGACAATATGATCTTAGGATCTTATCTATGATAATAACATGCACAACAATCAATCACAACTTTTATAGTTTTTTTATTATGAAATAACCTACCTTATTGGCCTACCTTATAACTTTTATATGTTATTATGAACTGGCCTACCCTATTGGCCTACCTTACTATGATCTTTCGTCTCCCTAATTCATGTTAAAGAGACCATGGGCTCTTGGGTTATTCCCATGGTTAAATTTTTTTTAATAGACTTGTAAGTATTTTAGTATAGATATGTCTCTTTGTTATTGATAATTTCTGCTCTTATGTTTCATATAGATCTTTCTATTTACAATGCTATGAATTATCTTTAGATTAACTGATTTATAATATTAGTACAAAATGATATTATCTCAACATTGTTTTTCATTTTTTCAGTTAAGAATTTTAGAAGTTCAATTATGTGGCACATATTGATATGAAATCATTGGGTTTATCCATTTTTGTTATATTGTCATTGGATTTGGATGATTAGGAATGAATGGGATTGTGGGAAACTAATGGCAATGCAAATAGAGCATCCTTATGTGCTAGCCTAGGCTATGATATCATTAAATGGATATTTTTCTTTTGACTACAATTTATTGCGACACAACAAGCATGCCATTCCCAACTTGGGAGTATTACAATGATGTGTAGCTCGCTTAAAACATTCAATAAAGAATCTTAGGCTAAGTAGCCACCAGTGGGGTATTTACTCCAACAAAGTCACCCAAGACTTGTACTTAGCAACAACTATATGTAACAACCAATTTGTTCTAGATAGATGGCCCATGAGAAGCAAAATATCTTCTTGGGAATTCAAATCCATGAAGGGATTCCAGGCAGCATGAATGGGAGATCATATGTGGATTATATAAAACTCAATTTCTAAATTATAGTGATTTTGAGATTCTTCAACATAGGGATATTTATCGTATGAATGATTTGAACACTGCTTTTTGTAGATGAGGAGACCTCTAGTCGTGCAATTCATTTCATCTCTAAAATGCGAAAACTTGAAAACGATTTCTACTAATCAACATGCAAAGTCTTACTTAGTTGATAGTTTGGGGGATAAGAAAATAATCACATACAATGCTATCCTTGAGCATTATACAATAGGTGTTGATCCTTTATGCATGATAATCCAAGGAACTATTGGTATGGGAAAAATGTATTTGATTGGAGCCATTAAAAATACACTTGAAAATCTCTCGCATCTAGGGAAAATTCCATTACTTCTTTTAGCTCCTACAGGGGTAGCAGCTTTCAACATATCCACAACAATAGTTCATTCTGAACTTCATATATGGATCAAAGAAATTAATCCTTTATGAGGACTGAGTTTAATTCACTTACAAGAAGAGTTGAGGAATGTTAAATATATTTTGATTGATGAAATGAGGTTTATTGGAAATTTTTTATTAATCAGAATAGATTCAATACTTCGCCAATCCTTCCTCAAAAATGATAATATACCTTTTGGTGGAAGATCAATTACATTGGTCGATGATTTGGGACAATTTCCACCTGTCACGGATAAGCTTGTATATGCATCGGAAGGTATTGCAAAAGAATTGTGGAACACATTCACAATAGTTGTGACCCTTGATATTGTGTTTCGACCGAACTAACAAAGCAATGAACAAATATATTTTTGTAATTTGTTAATGAATATTAGAGATGGAGTACCAACAATAGAGGATTGGAAATTATTGGTGACTCATACAGATACTTCCTTGGATGCTCCAATGAAAAAGTCAATCGATAAGGTGATACATTTGTTTGCGACAAATGATGATGCAAACTATTATAACAAACATTTAATAAGAGGCCTAAACTATCCCATTGCGATCAGTATTGCTACATTTGTAAGAAGCAACTTTTATACGGAAGGAGATGAAGAACAGTTGGAAATTGAATTACTGATAGCCATAGGAGAAAGAGTAATGTCAACATCAAACCTATGGACTGATGCAGGTCTCGTCAATGTTGCTCTTTGAGTTATACAACAAATTATATATAACCCTAGAAGTTCGTCTCCAAAACCACCCACGCATGTTTTAATAAAATTTGATAATTATGTCGGGGTACCTTGGGATGAACCGTTTCCTCAAGTTGTTCTTATTACATCTGTCGAAAGAGTTAATAAAAAACAATTTTCATTGAAAATCACTTGGGGTTTAACAATACATAAGTCACGAGGATTGACATTAGACAAAGCTACTATGAGTATTGGAAAGCAAGAGAGGCAGGGTATGACATTTACAACAATATCTTGAGTTAAATATTTGTCAGTTCTACGATTTCAACCTCCATTCTCATATGGTCAATATGAGAAGATGTAAAAACTACTAGGTGTGAAGATAAAAAAAGATGAACAAGATAGATAGAGAATGATAAATATGTGAACCATATTTTCATTTATTTAATCATTTCAAAATTATTGTCTCTATTTTTCAGTTTAACAATTTATTCAATCCTTAATACTTATTACTTACATTGAGATAATCCTCATAATTCTATCTGTCTTTTCAACATAACATTACAATGTTGATCACACTCTAGTTTTGTGTCACCTCCCAAGACTGAAACCAACATAGATCCAAATCCTAGGCTCTATCAAGCATCGAGAGGGATCAAATATCTCGAGGTGGAAACCTCTTTTCAGGTATTGCGCTCAAGGAGGTTTACACCTCGATAGATTTGATCCCTCTCGGCGCTTGATAGAGCCCACGATTTGGATCTAGGATATTTTATGATCAACATAGATTCATTTAAACCAAAATCTATCAAACATGTAAAAAAATTTGAACCACTTAGTTTTTTTTAAATACTTTTAATTTGATTTTAATTTTTTATTTAGTAAAAGTACAAAAAAAAATATTAATAATTAACTCATACAACTTTTTGAGCCGACATAATTTTTTTAGTTCGATAAATCTAACCACAAAGCCCTTACAAATTCATCGATGAGTGTTGTGGTCCCATGATATATATATAACACTTAATATGCCTTCCGTTTGGGGATCGTACAAAGTGTTCTCTAGTTGTCTAACGTTGTGACAAAAAAGACCAAGATTCAAAAAGTTCTTCCCCATAGTCCACCAACTCATCATCAGTCAAAAGATCTAGCACCTGTAAATTTCCATAAAGGAAAAGTAACCACTAGATTTGATGGTTCTAAAGTATCTTGGTAGACATTCTTTTTTCTTAGTTTCCTTTAACTCCATGGAACTAATGTATTAATAACCATTTTTTTAATCAATTATCTCCTCGCAAGAAATATTCATGGTTTATTGTGTTTGTTATTGCATCAGCCATATTTCACCTATTGCCTATATTCCAATCAAGCAGAGCACGCAAACATACCTTTCGTAGTTGATTCTACTGGAATTCTTGAATCTACTTGAGATTTTTAAAAATAGTTAAGGAAACTAGTTGCTACGACATGTTGGGAGTAAGTCCCACGACCACTAAAAGAGAGATGAAGAAAGCTTATTACATGAAGGATAGGGAATTTCATACTGATAAAAATCCAAATAATCCTCAAGCGGCAGACAATTTTCACGTATTGGGAGAATCCTACCAAGTTCTCAGTGATCCAACACAGCGGGAATCATATGACGTACTTGGAAAAGTGGGTGTATCAATGGAAACACTGATAGATCTAGAAGAAGTTTTTGTTATGCTATTTGGAAGTGAGTTATTTGAATAGTATATAGGCCAGCTTTCAATAATTTCAATTCTTTCTTTCATTATTTCTACTGAAGGGGGCCAGATAGATACCATATCCTACTCGAGAACTACGGAAGAGAAGAAAATCTCTCATAGATTTTGAAAGATCGTCTTAATCAGTATGTATGAGGTGACAAAGAAGGTTTTATACAGCAATCTATATCTAAGGTTTGACAATTCAACGTTACATCTTATGGAGTCAATGCGCTGCACACAATTGGTTACATATATGAAATACAAGCGTCAATGGAGCTTGGGAAGAAAGCCACATATTTTGGTGTTCCTTTTAGAGTTGAATGGTTCATATGTGAAGTGCATTTTATAGGTGAATGGTTCAAAAATTAGTGTCATTTTATAAAATATGTTGTCACTGCAGCTACAGGTTCTTTTGCACTACTAAAATTACTACTAAATATGAAATGACATCTAACTATAGAGAATTATTCTAACATTAATCTGAAAGCATTTATACATTCCAACAAAGAATTTTTTATTGACTCTATTTTAAAAATAAGCGTGCCTGATATTGAAGGCACCCTCTCAAATGTATGCTAGATGATGTCGCAATATAACAGTGCAAGGAAAGAAGATCTTCAAGCTCGTGCAAAGAGCTTAAAAACTTTTGAAAGATTTTCCAAACTATGAAACTACAAAATGAAGATGGAACTCTAGAAAGAGACATTGCTCCAAGGTTAGCTAAGGAAGATGTAACACCCTGTTATCAACCCAGATGGCACTTCTCCGTCCGAGTGTTGACAATTCATTATGTTGGTACACAAAAGGACATTTTAGGATTGAAGTTTGCCAGAACACTATAGATGGGCATGACATGAGATGGATTTATCCTTCAACCAACTTGCTACATTATTTTTCTAAGTATGGATTGGCATACACGACTATCTCCATTGAAAATCGCGTACATATGCTACTATCCTCGTTGACCACTCGCGTACTATACGCGAATATCTCCATTACAACCCACGTACAAATATGTATGTGGGTTTCATTTAAGAGACTTGTGTGTCATACGCGGGTTGCTTATATTACTAGTCACGTACACCTCCATTCGACATTAAAAAATATAAATCACGATTAATGGAGTTCAGTTGAGCCCTAATCATTAACCATCTCAACTGTGTGCTAGATGATGTCGCAATATAATAGTGCAAGGAAAGAAGATATTCAAGCTCGTGCAAAGGGCTTAAGAACGCTTTGAAATATTTTCCAAACTGTGAAACTACAAAATGAACATGGAACTCTAGAAAGAGACATTGCTCCAAGGTTATCTAAGGAAGATGTAACACCCTGTTATCAACCCAAATGGCACTTCTCTGTTTGAGTGCCGACAATTCATTATGTCGGTACACAAAAGGACATTTTAGGATTGAAGTTTGCCAAAACACTATAGATGGGCATGACATGAGATGCATTTATCCTTCAACCATCTTGCTACATTATTTTTCTATGTATGGATTGGCGTGCGCGATTATCTCCATTGAAACTCACGTACATATGTGACTTTCCTCGTTGACAACTCACGTACTGTATGCGACTATCTCCATTACAACCCGCGTACAGATCTGTACCCGGGTTTCCTTTAAGAGACTTGCATGTCATACGCGGGTTGCTTATATTAATAGTCGCGTACACCTCCATTCGACATTAAAAAATATAAATCATGATTAATGGAGATTAGTTGATCCCTAATCATTAACCATCTCAACTGTCTCAACCTACTCAACCTTCGAAACTTCTCTATTTCCCAAAGTATAAATAGAGGCCTTGGGGAGGGCATTAATCAATCAATTTTGGAGAGCAAAGTTATGATGGTGGTATATCTTCAAAAGTCTTGGAGCAGAAGAACTCAGAGTCCTTTGGTTGCAGAGGATTCCTTTTCTCGAGCATTGGGTTGTACACATATCTCATTCACTGATTGTTAATAAAGAGAATTCTTCTTCCAACATTGTGTTGAGTCTCTTTCATGTACTAGGGTTTGATGAATATATATGATTAAAGCACTATATATGTTGTTTATCTAACCTATTATATATACATGTATAATATTGTACTTGGAGAATTTTATCTTTGTAGGTGAAGGAGGTGCATCCTTGAAAGCTTTGGAGAGAAGTAGCGCAAAAGAAGATAAAGCTTGGATCAACCGTCGGTAATCGGGTGAGTCCAATATTTCTTCCTATTTCCTTGATGCATTTAACTAAAGATAATTGTATGCAAGTTTTAGAATTAAGTTGGTAACCCTAGACCCTAGGTTATAAGGGTGTTTATTCCTAAACAACAGAATTGGCGACTCCGCTGGGGAGCCCAGACTGCTGTGGGTTAACTCTGTAGATCCGTGCCCAGTCTTTTCTTTGATTTAGTGTGTGGTTTCTTGTCTTGGTTCATACTTGCAGTGGTGTTTGAAGACCTTTATAATTTTTCTCTTTTTTGAAAAATTTAACTCCTCTATGTGGGTTGTTGTAATACATAGTCGCGTACATAGGTCTGTGTATGCGGGTTTCTCTATTGCACAGTTGTGTACAGTACACGGGTTTCTCTTGTACAAAGTCACGTACAATCCTGAGAAACAAAAATTTTGGGTTAGGGTTTGCTTGTCCTTGTTCCTCTGTGGATTTTTGTTTTGCTCAGTGGTATTTAATTTTAACATTGCACTATAAGTTTGATGACCCTGTTAGCCATACTTTGTACCTCCTAGTAAGCCATTGAGTTTTTATTATTTGAATTGTCTTTCTGTTGGCAACTTGAAGTGGATTTTCCTGTTGGGTGAGAGGTTTGAGTGCTGGTTGTTTGAATCAGTGATCAGGGTTCTAGACACCATTTTATCCTTTTCTATCTCTGGATAGGGTTGGTTTGTCACTTGCCTTTGTTTGATTTTATTGATTTCCATTCATTGTATCTTCCCAAGCTAGGTTTTTCCAAGTCTTCCTTAGGTGGTTGATTTTTCGTTTTATGAATATGATTTGATTCATTTTGCTTACTTTATATAGTTGATTTATTCAAGCACACTCAAGAATTGTGCATTTAGGTGCATGTAGTTTTTGAGGAATTTGAAAAGTGAAAAGAAAAAATTAGAAGCTTTTGCATTTGATTTGCATATAGTAGTTTTATTTTCGGTTTTTAGATAAAATATAAAAAATTACAAAAATATAGTCTTAGTTTTCTCTTTATTAGTTGCATTTTCATTAGTTTAAATTTACAAAAGAAAATGAAAAGAGAAGCTTGTTTTAAGTAGTGATCATTTGCTTTGAAATTGATTTATACACCTATTATTTTTACATTTCTTATTGAGTCAATAACATCATAGTATTTCAGTCCACTTTCCTTCTGAGTAAAAAATAGCTCTTAAAATGAACGTTATAATTAAAATTTATTAGTAATTTTTGTTTTATAGGGCCATACAACTACTAGCTTAGGCTAGACTTGTGGGGTAGGAAGTGTAAAATCCCCATAAGTATTTAAATTCATGCATAGTGGGCCAATCGATAGGTAAATCCTTCTCTTTATCGATAGTATCTAGGAAGCTCCTCTCAAATGAGAGTCAAGCACGAGGTCACGTGGAGGCATTGGACTGAGGAGATAACCCTCTGATTCCTTGTCGAAATGTAAACCAAGGTTTTTATGAATCTAGGGATTCTGTCCTAGATAGAGTTTCGGGCTTAGCTACCCTGCCCATGCGTATGAATCAGGCTTGCGCCTGTTCCCCCAGACTGTGTGTATAGTTAAGGTAGCCTCTAGTCTCTTGACATCTAGGGTTCAAGCACAGGTAAACCGGAAGGCTATTTCTGGTTCACCTTGGACGGGCTTGGAAGGTAACCCTTGTTGAAGGTGTAGGAGGGCAGTGGGTGATTCCTCCACTTGTGCCTAATAACCTTTTCAAGGACGCCAAGAAACTATCTTTCATCTTTCTTTGGGAAATCATATCTTTTACCCTTTTTGACTGTTGAGACTTTAGGAATTTTCGTAGTGATTACTCTGTGGTTTGGCTGTGTTTAGCTGACCTTAGGGTTTGAAAAGTCAAATTTACAATCGTAGAGGACCAACCTATCAGAAGGTCTCGAAGGTTGCAAAACCTTCCTCCTCTTATCACATTGGAACCTCCACCTCCCCCTCAAAGGCGGAGATTGGACAGAGATGGTTCATTTGAATTGATAGGAGTCAGTGAAGTTTCAGGTGAACCAGAACTTAGGGAAAACCATCTTAATTTAAACACAGTTGAGATAGAAGACTTGTAGGCTGACGAGTTTGCAAGGAATTTTAATACACATCTAACTGACTTAAACAATCATGTGATCGTTCAGGTTTGTCCTTTTGATCCACTCGTGATTGGTGTCCCTATGGGTAGGATAATGTCTACTGCAGGAGAAAGTTCTTTTACCTTCACCTCAGCCGCTCTAGTTGAAGGGGTGCTACCTCCCCTAGTTAGTACCCCTAGAACAAACATACCAACTACGCCCTTAACTCCAGCGAGTCGAGTGTTTCAACCACCAGCTCCCACAAGTCTAGAAGGTGCTTCTGGTGGAATGGTCACTGGGATTCCTAGTGTACCTACTGTACCGACCTCCTTCTCACACACTACCCAGAGTGGTCCTATAGGATCCCTGGATTTTGTCCAAGAATTTCCTTGGAATGGGGGGCACATTCCCCCATCCACTCCATACGTAGGCCCTACACCCTCTTATGTAGGGGTGTATTTTGGGAACACTAACCCTTATGGTCAAGGTTTACAAACCCCGATTTCTTCTCTGTTCACGAGCTCTCCCTTTTCTCTTTTTAGTGGAGGGATACCTACTCCTGTATTTCAAACCCCAGTTTTGACTAGGGTAGCCAGAACCTCTTATACTACACCTTACACAAACAATCCTGTGGCTTATGGATGGAACCCTTTTCAAAGAAACCCATCCACTTCACAACTGGTAGTAGGGGGAAACCCCACCTTCACATATGGGAACACAGGGGCAGGTCCCTCTAATCCCCAAATTGGTACTTTTAGTGCTTCGGTTAGACCTAATCTTCCTTTCCTAGCAACGTTAAAATTTCTAGATTTTTTTTAAACTAATGAATGACTCGGTGAGGCATGATCCCTTTTGGCCACCTGTACCTACCAAGTTTCCTTCATACATCCCAAAATTTGAAGGAAAAGTTGGTGAAGATCCTGGGGCTCATGCCACCAATTTTCATTTATGGTGCTCTTCCAACTCACTGAATGATGATTCAGTTCGGTTGAGGTTGTTCCAAAGAACCTCGATGAGTACTGCAGCAAAATGGTACATTGAGTTGCCTTCTGCTGCCTTCAATAGTTTTTGGGACCTGGCTAATGCTTTCCTTAGTCACTTCCAGCTTCCTGTCCAATATGATTTCAGAACGGACTTGTTGTCTACCTTTCAGCATAACAAGGCCACCCATATCTCAGATCACATCCAATAGTGGAGGAGGCAGAAGAGCCTTATTAAAGCCACTATTCCTCTTGAGTTCTTACTAGAATGGTTGCTTAAATCCCTATTGCCTTATATATCTAAGGATGTATCTACTTCAGGAGTG
Organism: Pseudotsuga menziesii; assembly: GCA_001517045.1. Lineage (NCBI taxonomy): Eukaryota > Viridiplantae > Streptophyta > Pinopsida > Pinales > Pinaceae > Pseudotsuga > Pseudotsuga menziesii. The sequence continues at coordinate 34,286 of LPNX010380079.1, forward strand.
ATGAATGAGGAAGAAGCTATCCTCAGGGCCCAACAACTTGATTTGATTTATTCTCAGTCTAGGATCTTATATGAGATTATCCCTGAGGCACCGAGGCCAACACACGATGTAGAGAAACCTAAGCCCGGGCCCCATGCTGATGATGTGGTTGGTTGTGTGAATTCTCCCACTGTAGAATCTTTGGCCAAACAGCTCCATCAGCTGTCCATCAAACAGTCTACAACAAAGGCAACAAAGGTTGCCCCCTCACCCCAAAATGCAAATGTTTTTGCACAGACCTCTCAGAAGGGAAATCAACAACCCAGCGAGAAAAAGAAGAGAGGAAAGAAAGGGGAGGGAAATCAAAACAAGAAGAAACCCACAAATAATGCTGATGGGGGCAAGAAAGAAAAGAAGAAGGTGAAATTCCCATGTAATTTGTGCCATGAAGATCACCTCACCCATCTTTGTCCCCTTATGGAACAAGCTCAGAAGCTGTTAAAAGCTCAACAACTGGCTGTCCTGAAGGATCCTTTTCCCTAGGGGAAGCATTCTGCTTCAACTTTGAATGCAGTAGGGGGCACCCCAAATGCCCCTAACCCAAATTATATCAACATGGTTCGATCTCAAACTTTACTATAGACTAGGAATAAGAACTATGAAAAAGAGACCTCAGAGAACAGTAAGTCCATAAGTGAAACTTCTAACCCTCTCACGATTGAGAAACCTGCCGAAATTATTCCCAAGATACCGAAAGGTGTCTTTAAGAAGGCCTTGCATAATCCTAATGCTAGGGATGCATCCAACTACTCTGCAGTTGAAGACTTAGCCAATACACCTTGTGCAATGTCGGCTTTAGAGGTGTTACAGAGTTGTCTCACCCAGCGGGATACACTCTTAGCAGCCTTAGGAAGTATGGACTCATTGAAGTCTCATGGAAAAATTACACTTGTCTAATGTCAAAATTCGCCTACCTTACCATGTAGCCTTATTGATAGATGTCATCCATGGTGGAAAGATCATTGGAAGGGAATTTGTTGATGAGGGTGCTTCTACATGTGTTATGTCCTTGTCATGTTGGAAAGCTCTTGGATCCCCAGAGCTCGTCCGGTCAAACACCCTGCCTAATTATTTTGATGGAAGGTCATTCCATATGCATGGTATCCTACCAACTTTTGAAATTAAGCTAGCAGGGAAAGTAGTGTCTATTGAGGTGGAGGTGATTGATGCACCTTTAGAATATAATTTGCTCTTGGGAAGAAGCTGGACTTATGCCATGTTTGCTATTGCATTGGTCGTCTTTCAGGTGGTAGTGTTTCCACACGAAGGGAAGTTGGTTATTATTGACCAACTTAATTTTACTCAAAAAGGCTGCATGGAATCTAATGATTCCACTGTACGATTGGTTGATCAGGCCAAACCTATTGCAGAGAGCTTGGCAGCTGGAATGTACGCATCATTGATGGGCACATTTGATCTTCCAGCTCCGATTAACTATATAGGTTCTACTAGTGTGGGGAAGTCCATAGCCATGGTTGTTGATAAGACTGATCCTTGGGTTCTCCCTACCCACCATGAACCTGAAGTGACCTTATCGGTAGTGGAAGTGGCTTACCAGGCTATCACCCAAACCACTGTTGATCCCATTCTGGTCCCCCTCTCAGTCTCAGAGGAACTGGAAGAAGTCTATTTTCCTGCTTGGGCATAAAAATATTTGCATTCTACAGATTGTTTAGATATGGTTTTACCTTCTGATGAAGCCATTCTGGAAGCCATGTGTGGACAAGATAAGATCTAGGAAGATCTTCACAATAGATCCTATTTTCTTCCAGAGTTAAGTAGGACAGAGAATCAAGGGTTTCATATGAGACTGGAAGAGGATGCTGATACACCTGTTAATCCCTTACCCAGGGAAGGAATGTTTACTGAGGGGAATATTGAAAATATTTCTACTAATATCCCTATCAACATCTTTGTAAATCCCGACGTTGTGGAAAATATACATGTCGGTGCAAACTGCTCTCGTGAGGAGATTGTGATTTATACCACCTTGTTTAAGGAATTTCATGACTTTTTTGCCTAGTCATATGAGGATATTCTAGGCATTGATCCATCTATAGTCAAGCAAGAGATCCAAACATACCCTGATGCTAAACCTGTTCAGCAAAAGTTGAGACCTGTTAACCCACGTAAAGCAGTGGCAGTGAAGGTTGAAGTGGATTCTCTGCTGAAAGTTGGTTTTATTTATCCCATGGCTTTGAGGGAATGGGTATCCAACCCTATTCCTGTTGATAAGAAGCAAGGGACCATACGTGTCTATACTGACTTTAGATATTTAAACAAAGCTTGTCCTAAGGACAACTATCCCACGCCATTTATAGACCAAATGATTGATGCTTGCACGGGAAGTGAAGTTTTTTCGTTTATGGATGGTTTCTCCGGATATAATCAAATTCAAATAAAACCGAAAGACCAACATAAAACTACTTTCATTTGTCCTTGGGGTACCTTCACGTACAAGAAAATGCCCTTTTGATTGAAAAATGTTGGGGCTACCTTTCAGCGGGCAATGAATTTTTCCTTTCATGATATTAAAGCTATTGTCGAACCCTACCTTGATGATCTTCATGCACATTCTCGTAAGAGGATTGATCATCCAGATCACTTGCATTTGATATTTGAATGATGCAGATACTATAAAATTCACTTGAATCCCCACAAGTGTGTGTTCTGTTTCAAGTCAGGGAGATTGCTCGGATTCATTGTCTCTAACAAAGGCATTTAGGTGGATCCTTTAAAAGTTGAGGCCATTGTAAATATGCCTCCTCCTCGTTGTATCAGGAAGCTTCAGAGCCTGCGGGGAAAGTCCAATTTTATTCGAAATTTCATTGTAAACTATGCCAATATTAATAAGGGTTTCATGCACCTGCTAAAACAGGACACCCCATTTGTATGGGATGAAACTGCACAACTCGCATTCGAGGCATTGAAACAAGCTTTGTTTTCAGCACCATTATTGCATCCGTCGTATTACTCTAGGGATTTTATATTATATCTGGCCATGTCTGAGTCAACCATAGGGGTAGTCCCAGTCCAGGAGGATGATAAGCTCCAAGAGAATGTCATTTACTATCTTAGCCGTGCTTTAGCTGGACCTGAACTTAGGTACTCCCACGTCGAGAAGTTGGCCTTAGTAGCTATTTATGCTGTTTAGAGGTTATGTCACTACATCTTACTAAGGACTACAACGGTAGTGGGAGATGTTAATCCTTTTCAATATGTTTGTCCTGAAATATAGTTGGAGGAAAATTCAACAAATGGATAGTCATTCTCTAATATTTTAACTTGGATTTTGAGTCTACCAAATCCAAAAATCCTTAGTTTTTGCTGAGCTTATTGCAGAATTTCCAGTAGAAGAGGATGTAGCTATTGAAGAAGACTCATTCCCAGATGAGCACATATTTTTTATTTCCACCTCTGACCCCTGGTATGGGGATATACTTATCCATCTCCAAAATTTGAAGTGTCCTGCAGCTTTCTCATGGGAAGAATGACGTAAACTATGCCTACATGCCAAGAACTACCTCATCATAGGAGATACTTTATACCATAGGGGGGTAGATTCCATGTTGCGTCGATGTCTTACCCACGAGGAATCAGAGATTGTCCTAAATGATGCCCATAGTGGAGCATGTGGGGGTCATTTATCTGGGTTAGCAACAACCCAAAAGATATTACGTGTTGGTTATTTCTGGCCCACAATATTTAAAGATTGTGTGGAAGTAGTGAAGTGTTGTCACCCTTGTCAACTTTATACCAGAAAAATGTGGTCACATCCCCCTCCATTATTTCCTATCATCTCAGTGGGCCCCTTCATGAAGTGGGGGATTGATTACGTGACGTGTAACCCAGCCTCAGCTGGGGGGCACAAATATATCATTGTCGCTGTGGACTATTTTACGAAATGGGCAGAGGCAATGGCCACCTTTAAAGATGATGAGGAAACTGCATATTTTTTCATGTTCAATCAAACTATAGCATCATTCGGTATACCCAAGGTGATTATCACTGACCATTGCAGTCATTTTCAAAATAGCATGATGACTGAATTGACCACTATGCTAGGATTTAGACAAGAACATTCATCTTCGTTCTATCCTCAAGCAAATGGTCAGGTCGAGGCTGTTAATAAAACTTTGAAGACTATCCTCAAACATACTATTAATGTAGCCCATTCCTACTGGCATATAATGTTATATCCTGGCAATTGCCAACCTTTAGTTTCATATAAAATTTTGAAATTTTGACACTACATATCCTTTTCTTCACCTCATGCAGCGTACTCAACTATCTTTTAAGGTAGGTCACGTATAGAACACAACTGTCCTTTGGAAAACCCACGTACAAAAAGAGTGTACATGACTTTTAATATAGAAAACCCGCGTACACATCGTTGCTTTTTTGAAGGCATCTAAAAACATGAAATTAGGGCTCAATTTTGACAAGTGCTTGGATGAAAAGAAAGAGCATGGAGTGTAGTCTTACCTGACACTTGCGGTTTTTTGAATGGTCCACTGAATTGTCCACATTGAGAAATTGAAGGTAGAGGTATAAACTTGTCTTCTATGGTTAAAAATCCAAATGGTGAGTTTTATTTATGTTTTGAACTATTTATAGAAAATTTATTTTTCAAGTAGGTTTTTCCCTATAGTTCATAATCTATAAAACTAATACCATATTTTCTTTTCCATGTGACAGGTCTATCATCAGTTTTAAGGTGTTTTTGCTCATATAGGATGGTTTTTCATCGTTTCACATGCATTTTGGATTTATAACAACTCCATCGTAAACCTAGCATTAACATTTTGACCACGGACTATGGTATTTTTAACCATTAGTTCCTTGTCTTTACCATTGTTCTTCCATGGATAGGGCCTTCCTCCTATGAGTATTCTCATTTAGAACCTATTTATTTTCTTTTGATACTCATACTGCAGTTGTCATTGGTTTAGGGGAATCTTTTTATCTATTTTTCACGCCAAATTGAGCCTCATTTGGTCTCTTTTTACAAGCTATCCTTTTATAGGACTCCCCTCCCTTATGGAGTTTCTTTAGGCCCAGGTCTAACTCCTTAAAACAGACTTAACTGTCGAGTAAACTTGTCCATTCAAGCTCATTAAGAATACGTGAATGGGCATCCACATTGGTGGTAGGTTATCTCTTTCTCGAACCATGTGGAATAATACGAGAAAGGGTCATTCTCTTTTCTACGGAATTGAGAAGAGTATTCTCAGGTACAGGTTTATCACTTTTTTGGACCTGAGGGACTAAATTTACGGTAAAGGAACACCCGGTATGAGCTCAATTTTATCTTTTTCATGGTCTGGACCTAAACATGAAAAATATTCCAAGTGTACTTTGTGTCTTTTTAATGCTCGTTAAACACCAAGAACAAAGCATCGAGTTTATTGTTGTAAGCCCCATTTCACTTACTCAAATGTATCTTTCCGAGTGATCTTGATTTCCTTCACACTCGTAAAACTCAAGCTATATGCTTCTCTCGAAGGAGCGTTGGCTAGGTGGTAATTTAATATTTTTTGGACCTCCTTGACTAAGTACGAAAAAGGTTCACCTTTTCTTCTACGAAAGTTAAGAGAGTTCTTCATGGGGCTTACAACACACCCCAGTTTATTCCTGAACAACACACCCTAGTTTTGAACCCATGGTATTGAATTTCATATGATGTAAATAACAATAATAAATCATGGTGTGGAGCTCAAGGAAAAGGCCCTAGCATGGATTTAGTGTTTTATGTTTCGATAATTAAAATTGATGCTAACGGTTTATCTGCTAGCCAGGCACAATATGTTTTGAGATATCATGTAACTATGGAAGTAATAAAAATACCACAACTAGCTATGTGCCACAATGTTGAAGAGATGGGGGCATGATTTCACAAGGAATAGGGAGGGGTAATTATTCAAGCCTTTGAGCCAATGGCAAAAAGCCAAATTTCTAATGGAGAACCGATAAAGCTGTCAACTACCCATTTTGTCTTTTATGCCCAATCATTTAGAAATTGGTTGGGGAAGTTAATGCATGGGAATGGGAAGAGTAGGTGAGTCAAATTCGAATTTGGGAAGCCATCAATTATTGGAAAACATGTTTTTGACTTCTTGGGAAAGTAAATCCTTGGAAATGCATGCCCAAGCCATTATTCAACCACATCTTTCATTCCTCGCCCATTCTCATTCATGTTTGGGCTCTCTCATGCAGCAGGAAGATGGTTGAGCTCTCTCCTTCACGATCTATGTCATTTTCTTCACTTCTCTATTCCCAGAATTCATTTTCTATGTTGTTGGGAGAAAGGGAAGAAGGGGACCATGATTTTGGGGTTTGAAGTGGTCGTTTTTTCCCCTATGAGCAAGCTGAGAGATTTCCTCACGTTTTTCTGATTTTCTTTTATTTCTCCAATCCAGGAAACCCGTTTTTGTGTCGTTCAGTGAATGGGAAAATGAGACCCGCGATTTGGGTGTGTATGGAGGTCGTTTCATCTACTGTAATGCCCAGAAACGTTTTGTGAAATTGTATTTCTCTCACAGGGTGTTTTCCCCCTTTTTCTAGTCCATTTTGGTTGCAAACCCGTCCTTTTTTTTGTTATGCTCAATGGTTGGGAAGATAGATCCATGATTTAGGTGTTTGAAGAGGTCGTTTCTACCCATGTGAAGCCCCTAGATGTCTCTGAAATCCAATTTTCTATCAGAGGGTTTTTTTTTCGTTGTTTCCTTTTCATGTTGGCTTCTAGGATGTTTTTGTCCATATCCAGCAACTATATTTTTGCTGTGAAGTGCATCCTTGGGTTGGATTGGCCGCGTAAGTCCAAAGAACCCATCAATTAGTGGGTTTGGCTTTGTTTTGGTGTGAAGGTTGGCTTGGATGAGAAATTCCAAGGAACTTATTTGTCAATTGGATGACCTTGTTTTGATGTAAGGGTTGGCTTAGTTGATTAAGTCTAAGGAACCCATGGGCTATTGGATTATTTCCTTAGTATCCCGTGAAACCCAATTGTTTATTGGTTGGGCTTTTAATAGTCTATGAAACCCAAAGTTGTGTTGGCTTGACTCTGGGTGGATGGTCTTGGTGTGTGTAAGCCTATTGTTCCATAGTTCCTTGTGCAAATCATGCCCATCTCAGGGGTAGCGATGATGCTGAGAGATTTATGGGTACAATAGCCTATGGTTGGGTGGAACATTGTGGCAACATAGCTAGTTGGGGGGAAGCTTCTTCTTAAGATAAGTATTTCGTTATTTAACTCCGCATATGTATTTGTTTTGTAAATTATCATGAATATGTTGAATTCTTGAATGTGAATGAATGTATTTGCTTCCCCCGTTTAATGAATTATACATATGCATGTGTATGTATTTACTTCAAGGCATTTTATGTTTATGTTTATCGGGCTAGATTGCCCAGTTTGACAGCAACATCAGCAGTGTAGGTAGCATCCTCTCTGTCATCAGGATGAGCATTGGGGACGTGAAATATGAATACGACAACTATGAAAGCTCTCCTGATACATAACCAACAACTCCTTCCAGCTCGACTCCACTTTCCTATCAGGGCCATGGAAAAAGATCCCAGATCAGTCAATTAATGGATTCCATTTTTTTGGTTTGCGAACGATCTTTCAAAAAATATTTTTGTCATCTTTGAATTTAATATGTTTGATCCTTACCAAATTTTATAGTTTGTTTATTTTTAATATGTTATTATGGACTGACCTACGTTATTATGATCTTTCATCTCCTTAATCCATTTTAAAGAGATCAAAAATATTTTTAATGAGACGTCTTGGTTTTGCTAAGTTACAAGTTATTGTTATATGTTGTTTGCATGTTGTTAGATATACTCTTGGGAGGTTACTACTTCCATGGTTAAAAAAAATATTTTTAATAAACCTACAAGTATTTTAGTCTATATATATGTCTTTGTGTTATTGATAATTTATGCTCTTATTGTTAATATGAATCCTTTTATTTACAATGCTCCTGCACTTTATCTGATTTATAATATTATCCGATTCATAATATTAATACAAAATAATATTATTTGGAAATTGCTTTTTAGTTTAGACCTTTTGGAGTTCAATTATGTGGCACATTATTGATATGAAATCATTGGGTTTATCCAGTTTTGTTGTATTGCCATGGGATTTGGATGATTAGGAATGAATGGGATTGTGGGAAACTAATAATATGGTAGTGCAAATATAGCATCCTTATATGCTAGGCTAGGCTATGACATCATTAAATGGATGTTTTTCTATTGACATTAATTTATTGAGACAAATCCATTCGCAATCGAGAGTACTACAATGATGTGTAGTTGGATTAAAACATTCAATAAATAATCCTAGGCTAAGTATTAATTAGTGGGGTATCTACTCCAAGAATGTCACCCAAGACTTGCACGTAACAACAACTACATGGAACAACCAATTTTCTCCAATAGATGGCCCATGATAAGCAAAACAAAGTTGGGAGTTCAAACCTTGGCCGGGAATTTCATTTCCTACACTTAACCATCAAGCATCCGATCCTAGACCTTATTGATGGTGTTGTATGAATATTTTTCATATTATTATTACCTATATTACGCTATTGATGGTGTTGTATTAATATTTTACATATTATTCTACCTATTCAATATTAGGGGATCCAATGGAAAAGCATGGAATTGTAGGAGAATGATATGGAAAACTCAACAATTAATTTGATTCTTGTATATGACTAACCACTTTTCCATTTGCATATTTCAGCATTAAAGAATGAGATTTTTATGTATATTTTGTGAATAATTCAATAGTATTGGACCATGGTTTTGTTTTGATGTAATCCTATGGCTTAGGTATTGTTGTGATGTAATACTATAAATACTTGACTCTAAAGAGAAGGAAATTAGTATTCCCATTGGTGTTCCATCATTTATTCTTCATTCTTTTTCTAATATTTAACGTCATATCAGAGCGTATGGCCCGATCCATTCCTTTTGTCTTGGGTAAGCCTTTTCAAAGTGGAAAGCACACACACAAGGATGAATCAGGTGTATTTTTTTCTATCTCTTGGACCGCCAACACACCTTGTCCCTATGGGGAACTATGACCCCTTTGACACAACACACCCTTTTAACAACCAAAGTGCAGTGCCAATGAACTTTCTATTTAGAAAAAGTGAGATATCAACATACTATTCATTTATCCAAAGTGTGGCAATACGGAGTCCATTTTTCCAAATGGATGACCCAAAGTTGCATCAAGGAGTCCATTTTCCCTCGGATTTCAAGAGATACCAATGCACATCAAGCTTGTAATCTTCTCACATCCACCTACAAGGGAACAAAACGAGTAAAAACACTAATATTTCAAACTCTTCGACTTGAGTTTGAAATTTTGAAAATGAAGGAAACAGAAACTATATAGTAGCTTATGATTAGTGTTTCAGGCATTGTAACCCAATTTCAAACCCATGGAAAACCTTTAGAGTAGAAGGTATTCATTCAGAAGATTCGAAGGTGTCTCACAAAAATATTTTCTATGGTAGAGACTTCCATAGAAGAAGCAAATATCTTCCCCAGTTCACCCTAGAAGAGTGGACTGGATCCCTTCTATCTCATGAAGCTCATTTCAATCAAGAAGAAGAGTCATTGACCAATGCTTTTAGCACCCAAGATTCTCTCAACAAAGGTTGAGGAAGAAGAGTATGAGGCAAAGGAATAAGAGGCTAAGGGTCTCCTCATACAGAGGAAAACACCAATCATGAACATTTAGAGCACTCAGAGCACTCTCACATCTCTCAAGTTCATAGGGGGAGAGGCAAGAGATAGACCAATAAGTCCAATATTCTATGTAACTGTTGCAAGAAGTATGGCCACTATGAACAAGAATGTGGAAAGAAGAAAGTAGACCAGAATAGTGGCAGATACAATGTCTCTAAATTTCTCAAATCAGATCAGATCATACGGTGGAAGTGAATATGATTCACATGATTTTATAGATTTATGCAAGCAACATGGCATTCAGAGACAATTCACCACCAAATACACTCCACATAATAATGGAGTTGTTGAAGTAAAGAACCATACCATCATGAACATGACATGTAGCATTGTGTCACATAAGAAGCCATCATATGAGTATTGGGATAAAGTTGATGCATGCTCAGTTTACTTGCTCAACAGATCACCCACAGTGAGTGTCCAGGATAGCATTTCTGAAGAAGCATGGAGTGGCACTAAGATTAGTGTTTCACATCTAAGATTGTTTTTTCTATTGCAGTTTCTCATGTACCTAATGAACTTTGAAGAAATCTAGATAAGAAGAGTGAGCGGTTTATTTTATTTTAGTATTAATTTATTGCGATAAAGAAATCATGCCATTCCCAATCGGGAGTATGAGAGTGATGCATAGCTTTCTTAAACATTCATTAAAGAATCTTACGCTAAGTAGCCATGAGTGGGGTATCTACTTCAACAAAGTCACCCAAGACTTTCACCTAGCAGCAACTATATGAAACAACCAATTTTCTCGAGACAGAAGGCCCATGAGAAGCACATATTCTTGGGAATTCGAACCTTGGAAGGTAATTTCATTTCCTACACTTAACCATCAAGCATCAAGCCTAGACCTTATTGATGGTGTTGTATGAATATTTTTCATATTAATATTACCTTATTGATGGTGTTGGATGAATATTTTTCATATTATTATTACCAATTCAATATTAGGGGATCCAATGGAAAATCATGGAATTATAGGAGAATGCTATGGAAAACTCGACAATTAATTTGATTATTGTAGATGACTAAACACTTATCCATTTGCATATTTGAGCATTAAAGAATGAGATTTTTATGTATGTTTTGTGAAGAATTCAATAGTATTGGCCCATGGTATTGTTGTAAATTTGTAGTACCTACAAGTAGGTACAAACAAGTAAATTTGTAGTACCTAAATCACTACAAGCCTTTATATTTAAGGAAATTTTATTTATGTTACATGCAAGACCTTTTTTAATAAATGTATTGTTTGCTCGACCTCTTTCCTTTCACAGGTCAGATATATGGAGTGGTTTCCCCAAAAAATAATGAATGGGGTTCTGACTATTGGTTGGCTCGTTTCTTGGAGGGGAAACAAACTATTCTTGAACCTATTACAAATGATGAAAATATTGAATTTCCAACTAGCTCGATGGTTATAAAAGGGGAGTACTTGACACTAGTAGCACAACAAAAAAGGAAGGGTGGGTAGGTATATGAGGATTATAGACCCGTAGCTATTGTATACCACTTCACCAGCTTGGTAGTTGGTATAAACAACAAGCTTCGCACACTTTCGAATAAAACTAGTGCACATGTACGATACCTGCTACCTCATTTAGAACATGAGAGATTGCTGGTCACCATCGGCAACAGATATGATCCAGATGGACTACTCGAGTGAGTGCATTGTCAGGTTTTACTAGATTTTCTAGTGTTACCATATTTCCCTTACCCATACACACCTACAAGAGCCAACGACATGCAATTATGCTTCTCTGTTTGGTTTTTCACTCCAGGACCAAAAGTCACCAAGTGTCTCTGAACCACATTTGGAGGCGACATTCAACTAGACATAAATCATCAACCAGAGGTGGGATCGATGAACCATTGACTCCGTTGGTCTCTTGGCATGAGAATACATATAGGGGGGCCTCTCCACCATGTTTGCATGGCCTGTTGTCGACATTGTGTATTGATTTCATAAACTAGGGTTTTTCTCAGTTTCCTTGAATGCAACTCTTGCATTGGTTGGTCAACTTTGCAAAAAAATCCATCATGCGAATATTGGTAGTGTTCAAATATCAGCCTTTCCCATACACACCTATAGGAGCCAATGACATGCAGTTATGCTACTCCATTTTTTTTGCTTTGGGACTGAATGTCACCAAGTGTCCCTAAACTGCATTTTGAGGCAACTTTAAACTGGACATAAGTTGGCAACTGGAGGTCGGATCTATGAACCGTTGACTTTGTTGGTCTACTGGCATGCGTCTACATATAGGGGGGCCTCTCCACCATTTTTGCATGGCTCAATGACTACATTCTGCATTGATTTCATAAACTAGGGTTTTGCTCAGTTTCCTTGAATGCAACTCTTGAATTGGTGGGTCAACTATTGTATTGGTGGGCCAACTCTTGCATTGGTGACATGCATATCCTAATTTATGAAGTCTCATTAATTTTCCCTAGTTCAAAACGTTTCTACATGGAATCATAGTTTTTTTTGGTTGGGATCATTCTATAGGTGAAAGAGGGATTTGGTATTCCAATTGTTGTGTACTTAGGTTAGGTGGTTGAATTTGTTGATATTGTTGGGTGTGATACCCTAAGTTTCTTGGGAGAAGCTCTTCGATGCTAAAAATATTTTTTCGTCTTCATATTATTTTTTTTAACATGGATATGGATATGGTGTCTTGTTTATATATTAATATTGTGTCTAGACTTGGATGGTATTTGTACATTGGAGCTTTAAGACATGTGACACATGATAGGTCATTATTAAACATGTTTCAAGAGAAAAATGGAGGTATGAGTGTGGATCTTGGTTATGATGCTACTGATCGCGTGTGATGAGTTGGATCCATTTCCTTCCAAATTCCTTAGGTGTTGTTCTTGATTTGAGTGATGTTCTATTTGTTCCATGTTTGAATAAGAATTTTTTGAGAGAATTCCTTATATGATATATGTATAGTATATAGTTCCATTTTGAAAGATCGTCTTAATCAATATGTACAAGGTGACAAAGAAGGGTTTATACAACAACCTAGATCTGAGGTTTGACGGTTCAACAGTACATCTTATGGAGTCAATGCAGTGCACACAATTGGTTACATATATGAAATACAAGCATCAATGGAGCTTGGGAAGAAATCCATATATTTGGGTGTTCCTTTTAGAGTTGAATGGTTCATATGTGAAGTGCATTTTATAGCTGAATGGTTAAAAAATAAATGGCATTTTATAAAAGCTCTTGTCACTGCAACTACAGGTGCTTTTGCACTACTAAAATTAGTACTAAATATGAAACAACAACTAACTATAGAGAATTATTCTAACGATGATATCAAATCATTTATACATTCCAACAAAGAATTGTTTATTGACTTTATTTTAAAAATAAGCGTTCTTGATATTGAAGGAACCCTCTCAAATGTGTGCCAGATGATGTTGCAAGATAACAGTGCAAGGAAAGAAGATCTTCAAGCTTGCGCAAAGTGCTTAAAAACTCTTGGAAATATTTTCCAAGTTGGGAAACTACAAAATGAACATGGAACTCCAAAAAGAGACAGTGCTCCAGGGTTGGCTAAGGAAGATGTAACACCCTGGTTTTGACCCCATGGTATTGAATTGCATATGATGTAAATAACATTAATAAATCATGGTGTGGAGCTCAAGGAAAAGGCCCCACCATGGATTTAGTGTTTTATGTTTCAGCAATTAAAATCGATGCCGACGGTTTATGTGCTAGCCAGGCACAATATGTTTTGAGACATCATGTAACTATGCAATTAATAAAAATACCGCAACTAGCTATGTGCCAGAATGTTAAAGATATGGGAGAATGATTTCACAAGGAAAAGGGAGGGGGAAATACTCAAGCCTTTGAGCCAATGGGTAAAATCCAAATGTCTAAGGGAGAACCCATAAAGATGTCAACTACCCATTTTGTCTTTTATGTCCATTGATTTAGAAATTGGTTGGGAAAGTTAATGCATGGGGATGGGAAGAGTATGTGAGTCAAATTTGAATTTGGGAAGCCACCCATTTTTGGAAAACGTGTTTTTGACTTCTTGGGAAAGTAAATGCTTGGAAATGAATTCCCAATCCATTATTCACCCACATGTTTCATTCCTCACCCATTCTCATTCACGCTTTTTCTCTCTCACGTAGCAGGAAGATGGCTGAGTTCTCTCCTTCATGATCTCTGTCATTTTCTTCACTTCTCCATGCCCAAAATTCGTTTTCTATGTTGCTGGGTGAATGGGAAGAAGGGGAACACTATTTTGGGGTTTGAGGAGGCCGTTTTTTCCCCTGTGAGCAAGTTGGGAGCTTCCCTCACATTTTTCTGCATTTTCCCTAATTTATACAAGCTCGAAAACCTGTTTTTTTGTTGTTCAATGAATGGGAAAAGGAGACCCATGATTTGGGCATGTATGGAGGTCATTTCATCTCCTACAATGCACATAAACATTTTTTGAAATCGTATTTCTCTCACAAGGTGTTTTCCCCCTTTTTCCAGCTCGTTTTGGTTGCAAACTCGTCTTTTTTTTAGTTATGTTCAATGGCTGGGAAGATAGATCCACATTTTGGGTGTTTCAAGAGGTCATTTCTGCCCACGTGAATCCCCTCAATGTCTCTGAAATTGAATTTTCTATCAGAGAGTTGTTTTACCCTTTTTTACTTTTTTGTTTCAGCTTCTAGGACGTTTTTGTCCATACCCAGCAATTGTATTTTTGATGTGAAATGCATCCTTGGGTTGGCTCAGCCGCGTAATTCTAAAGAACCCATTTGTTAGAGGGTTTGGCTGTGTTTTGGTGTGAAGGTTGGCTTGGCTGAGAAATTCCAAGGAACTTATTTGTTAATTGAATGACTTTGTTTTGATGTAAGGGTTGGATTGGCTGAGTAAGTTCAAGGAACCCATGTGCTATTGGCTTATTTCCTTAGTATCACATGAAACCCAATTGTTTATTGGTGGGGATTAATAGTATGTGAAACATAATGGTGTGTTGACTTGACTGTGGGTGTATGGTCTTGTTGTGTGTAAGCTTGTTGTTCCCTAGTTCCTTGCGGAAATCATGCCCAGCTCAGGGGTGGTGGTGATGCTAAGAGATTGATGACCACACTGCTACTGTATTTGTTTTGTAAATTATCAAGAAGATGTTGAATTATTGAATGTGAATGAATATGTTTTCTTCCACATTTTAATGAATTATACATATGAATGTGTATGTATTTACTTCAAGGCATTTTATGTTTATGTTCACAGGGCTAGATTTCCCAGTTTGACAGCAACAATAGCAGTGTAGGTAGCATCCTCTCCATCATCAGGATGAGGGGTGGGGATGTGACAAAAGAATACAACAACTATGGAAGATCTCTCGATACATCACCAACGAATCCTTCAAGATCGACTCCACTTTCCTCTTAGGGCCGTGGAAAAAGATCTTGGATACATCAATTAATGGATGCCATTTTTTAGTTTGCGAACGATATTTCAAATAATATTTTTTCCATCTTTGAATTTAATATGTTTGATCCATAGAAAATTTTATAGTTTGTTTATTCGTAATATGTTATTATGGACTGGCCTACTTTATTATGATATTTCATCTCCTTAATCCATTCTAAAGAGATCATAAATATTTTTAATGAGACGTCTTGGTTTTGCTAAGTTACAAGTTACTGTTATATGTGGTTTGCAGGTTGTTAGATATACTCTTGGGAAGTTACTGTTTCCATGGTTAAAAAAATATTTTTAATAGAATTACAAGTATTTTAGTGTATATATCTGTCTGTGTGTTAATGATAATTTATGCTCTTATTGTTAATATAAATCCTTCTATTTATAATGCTCCTGCAGTTTATCTGATTTATAATATTAATGCAATATAATATTATCTGGACATTGTTTTTCAGTTTAGACTTTTTGGATTTCAATTATGTGGCACATTATTGATATGAAATCATTGGGTTTATCCAGTTTTGTTATATTTCCATGGGATTTGGATGATTATGAATGAATGGGATTGTGGGAAACTAATAATATGGTAGTGCAAATATAGCATCCTTATATGCTAGGCTAGGCTATGACATCATTAAATGGATGTTTTTCTTTTGACAGTAATTTATTGAGACAAAGACATTCCCAATCGGGAATACTATAGTGATGTGTAGTTGGATTAAAACATTTAATAAAGAATCTTAGGCTAAGTAGCCATTAGTGGGCTATCTATTCCAAGAATGTCACGTAATACTTGCACCTAACAACAACTACATGCAACAACCAATTTGCTCCAGGAGATGGCCCATGATAAGTAAAAACAATTTCTTGGGAATTCAAACCTTGGTCGAGAATTTTATTTCCTACACTTAACCATCAAGAATCAATCCTAGAACTTATTGATGGTGTTGTATGATTTTTTTTCATATTATTATTACCTATTCAATATTACCTTATTGATGTTGTTGTATGAATATTTTTCATATTTTTATTACCTATTCAGTATTAGGGGATCCAATGGAAAAGCATGCAATTGTAGGAGAATGATATGGAAAACTCAACAATTAATTTGATTCTTGTATATGAATAAACACTTATCCATTTGCAGATTTCGACAATAAATAATGAGAGTTTTATGTAGGTTTTGTGAAGAATTCAATAGTATTGCCCCATGGTATTGTTTTGATGTAATCCTATGGCTCGGGTATTGTTGTGATGTACTACTATATAAAATTGACTCTAAAGAGAAGGAAATCAGTATGCCCATTGGTGTTCCATCATTTATTCTTCATTCTTTTTCCAATATTGAACATGGTATCAGAACCTCTTTGTTGATGTATTTTGGTTCAAAGATGAATCACATTCAATGTTGTTTTAGTATTTTGACTATATGCACCCATACTTGCTATATACATGCGAAACTTTGCATTGTGTATAACGGTTTGGATTCATATGGGGATGCACATGGATATATATGTTTTTTTACAAAATTTGAATATTTTATGTAGTTTTTGGTTGACAGGTTTTTTGGTCCGGTTTTTTTCCAATTTTTTCCAGTTCTGATACGATTCAGATTTTTGGGCTCTGCCAGTTCGATGATCGGATGATCGATCTGGGTCTGATAACATTGATCCTTAATGTTATAGACTGTAGCACTGCTTCCCAAATTGTTAAAGTTAATGTTGGGATAGCTCTTCTAGAAATTAACACCATAGTATCCTCAATCTCAACACCATGCCTGATAAACAAATTTTCCTCATTACAAAACATGAACAGAGCAGTGAAGTCTGCTCATTGCAATGATATTTGGACCGGGTTCAAGCTCTTCCAAAACATGAAACAAATAAATTTGCTACATATTCACCACTGGGGATGTTTCCTTGCCTCTAGTATTCTTTGTCATGCACATGAATTTGTCCTATTTTGTGTCATTTAGCTAGTGCTATATTTCTTCTGTGAGATTACAGGCCCTCCATTGCCATATATGAAAACATTTCAAATGTGTTTATAAGAGCTTTTTGAAATTACACAAAATGAAGCTTACATTTATTTAAGTGCTCCAGAGAGGCTGGCGTTGACGAAGCAATTTTGCATATGATGGGCATTTTGTGACAATACAATTACTTTATATGTCTGAGAATTTATTTAAATCTTAGTTAAATAGTGCCTAATGGAATGATAAATGCTTCATTCAGTATACTAATTCTATGTATGAGGAAAGGGTATTTTTCTGTGATGCTGCATATGAGGTAATCCTAGCCCATGCAGTATATGTAATGCTTAAATTCTCACGTCCAAGTACCATAAGGAGATATTAATGAGGGCTATATGTTTAATCCTGTGGACACTATCAGTAGTTGCTTAGAATTCTGACATTTTTGTTCTAAATAGAATTGTAGCAGGAAGACATGCAGTATATGTAATGCTTAAATTCTCACGTCCAGGTACCATAAGGAGATCTTAATGAGGGATATATATTTAATCATGTGGACACTATCAGTAGTTGCTTAGAATTCTGACATTTTTGTTATAAATAGAATTGTAGCAGGAAGACTTCAAAATAATATCATTTGGGTATTTTTTAGCTTGATTCTTATGGATATGGTACTGGAATCACCCTCATGAAAAATGAGAATCTATAGTGTTTTAAAGGCAGTTGAAATAATATCATTCTATTGTTGTGATTCACTCATTCTTGTACAGGGAAGGGCTACTCTGTCAGTTTCGTGTTTGGACATTGGATCTTGATAATCAATTCATTGCAAGGATATTTCTCCAGGATACTTTACACATCATTAGTGCCTTATTGATCACCAAAATGGTAAAATCGTATAAGATGAACCACTAGATAGTTATCAATGTTTCAGTGTTTTACTGTTTAGCGGACACAAATCCATAAGCAATATGGTGCTCTATTGAGTTTCACATGGACAAGAAACAATTGAATAATGTTGATGCCTTTTTAATATTTTTTTATGACCTTGAAGTGGTTGGTTACTTATGTTTGAATTATTCATTATTAAAAAATAAAATTATATGAATAAAATTGTTTATTTGAAGGTATACAGATTAAGTGTTTTATATATTTGGTGCTTATGCCACATTTATAATGTTCAGAAATGTGCATATAAAAAAATGAAATTTTATCTAGGGATTAGTGCATGTCTGGTCTAACCCTGGAATTTATTCCTATTTTTCCAAGGGGGGGTGATTTAAATAGATATGTGAAGATTTCAAATGGCTAAGTGGGTATTTATTTGATTTATTTTGTGTTTAAGAAACTTTGGAATTTTTGTGCTTGAAGCTGGTTTTCAGAAGACTTCCTTGTAGGACTATCAATTGTTTTAATTATTGTAGAAAAACCAGCTCTTTGAGCTTAGCAGTCAGCTACTCTTTAAAAAGGGGTGATACTGGTATCACCACTTTTCATTTTGGGAATTTTTTCTGGTGTTTTGATGACAAAATATGAATTTTCATGGCTAGAGTTCTCGTTTTATAGTATATTGCATTAGGAGTAGTTGATTGCTAAGCTCAAGAAGTTTGAGTTTGAAAAAGAGTCCTTGGTGTACTATGGACATGTGATCGGTGGAGGAGAGAAATGGCCTACCGCTACCAATGTGACATGGGCTGGCCTATGCATGTTAATGTGACATGGTCAATAAGTTTCATGGGAGCAACTCAATATTTGAGGAAACTCACTCAGGGTTTTCCTCAATTGTTGCATACATGCTATAATAACTAAAGGGAATAATTTTCATTGGGAAATATAGCACGAGAGGTATTTTGAAGATATGTAGACAAAAATAAGTCAAGCATTAGTATTAGACATGCCTAATTTGTAATAACTTTTTGAGATTGAAATTCATGCAAGTGGGTATGCCATGGATTCAATCCTTATGCAAGGAGGAAGATCAATTTGTTACCATTTAGAGTTTCTCCTTACGGTAGTGCTAATATACCCTACTTATGATAAGTATCTCTTTGTTGTAGTTCAAGAGGTAATAAATGGAAAGCACTATCTCATGGGAAAAGAGACCATAATCCACATTGATTGACAACCATTGTAGTAGTTGTAGAGCCAGAGTAAAATGAAACAAAGAAGGCATTATAAGTGGATGGAATTTTTGTGGCAATTCCACCTTTTTATCATATATAAGATATAATAAACAAATTAGCCAATATGTTCTTTTAGGATTCCACGGTGTGTTTGTTTGCTAAACATTTTTGGATTCAATGTGTTCCACATTAAATCTGGTGTTTTGGACCCACGATATGCAGTTCATTATCAGGATCAAAGAGAATACAAAGATATGCTGAGATTTTTTCCAAAATGGCCAATATTTTGTCAAGACCATGTTTAAAATATTGCGATTATCGAAGTGATTCTGTAGCTTGAGCCCTTCATAGATGAATTGTTGAGTGAAGATCAGAAGGATGATGTTGATTTTGGGGATGCATTTCAACAACTAAAGGATTAAACAACTATTGATATGGAGGGAAATTAATACCATTTCCAAGATGGGCTACTTTAGAAATTGGGCAAGTTGTGTATTACCATAGGAAAGGAGAATTCACTTAATGAGGAAGTCTCATACTTTTTGAATTGCTTAACAATTTGGTGTTGGGAAGACCACTGCAAATCTATAGAGGTATGCTTACTAGTAGAAGACATAAGAATAATTTTTCAAGTTTGTTAAAGGTTGTGTTCTTTGTAGCACTAGCAAGCCAAATATATGAGATTTGGGATGTACTTAACATTACCAATACTAAATAGACCTTGGGAAAGTATCTCTATTGATTTTGTTGAAGGTTTGCCAATGTCTAGGATAGGCCACAACTATTTGTTTGTGGTTGTGAATTGGTTCAACAAGATGTGCTTATTCCTTGTAACAAGACCATTACAAGGCATGAAACCTTTAACTTGTTCTTTGCAATTGTATGGATACATTTTGGTTTGCAAAGTATAATAGTGTTTGATTGGGACTGATTTTTGGCATGTTTTGGGCAACATTCTAGGAAAGGATGGATTAAAGCTTAAGATTTCTATTGTTTTTCATCCTTAGATTTATGGGTAGAGTCCACGTAGAGTCAATTTGTGAACATTAATTTGATCCAATGGTTGAGAGGATATAATATCAAGCACCCAAAGACATGGGGTGAACAAATAGTTTAGATTGGTTATTCTTACAGCATGGCAATTCATTCTTTCACACAGAGCATGAAACCTTATTCCTTGTAACAAGACCATTCCAAGTCATGAAACCTTTGCCTTGTTCTTTGTAATTGAATGGATACATTTTGGTTTCAAAGTTTAATATTGTCTGATTGGGACTCTAGATTTATGGGAAAGGAGGGATACAACG
This sequence comes from Pseudotsuga menziesii, assembly GCA_001517045.1. Classification (NCBI taxonomy): domain Eukaryota; kingdom Viridiplantae; phylum Streptophyta; class Pinopsida; order Pinales; family Pinaceae; genus Pseudotsuga; species Pseudotsuga menziesii. The sequence goes on from LPNX010380079.1 coordinate 54,944, forward strand.
CTGAAGCTTTCTATTGTTTTTCATCCTTAGATTGATGGGTAGAGTGAATTTGTGATCATAACTTTGATCCGATTGTTGAGAGGATAAAATAGCAAGCACCCAAGGACATGGGGTGGACAAATAAGTTAGATTGGTCACTTCTATAACATGGCAATTCATTGTTTCACCCTAAGATCTCCCTTTGAGACTTGTTTTGGATGTTGTTTACGGACAAGAAATGCAAATGGAAAACTACCTCTCAATTGTTTCTCCCAAGATATATGTGTTTTGGATGTTTTTTACGGACTAGAACTCGTTTTCTTTCATAGATCTCTCATTTAATCAAATAGCTTAGATAGTGTTATTCCATGGCACCTAACCGCATATATATCTAAAATCTCAAACTTCAATCGGTGTAACATCTTTATGGCATTATGGTTTTATACAAATTATGTTCACATAAAAATTTTTACGATCATTTATTCCAATTATTATTATTATTATTACTATTTTAAATTATGGTTGAAATTATTATTATTATTTAATGTATATTGGGATGGGGAATCTGTAACTTTGAAAAATCACTCTTGCGATATCTGGGAACAAATATCGTGGTTGCCACTATAACCCATTTTGTCATGTACATTTTGCAAGCATGTATCCCAGGTAAGTCTAGGGGAACTGAACTGGGGTGGGTAACATTATCACTAGGAGTCCCATACACTCGGTCTACTATTGTGCGGGATGGTTGAATGATTATTATTATTACTATTTTTTTTAATTATGGTTGAAATGTGACAATTAAATTTCATGGTTCTAATAGATCTAGTATGTTTTAAGTTTTTTTTTTTTGAGATCTTGGGTTGGTTTGGAGACCTCTAACACATTTGTTATATTAATTAATGAGTCATGTGGATCTAGTATGCTATATACCTTTTGTGAAGTGAGTTGGTAGGAATCTCAATCTTAATAGGAGTCTTTGTTTATTTAATCTCAATCTTAATGAATATCAAGTTATCTAAATTATGGGCTTTTATGGCACTTTTATGGTTATATATCTACATGTGAAATGAATTGAGTAGGTTTATGACGTTGCAACTTTGATTTTATTTAATCTCAATTTTAATGAATATTAAGTTATTAAAATTGTGGGCTTCTTATGGTTCTATATCTACATGTGAAATGAATTTAGTATGTTTATTTCAATTTGAAGCTTTTGTAATCCAAGACTTACACACTATTTAAGTAAAAATATATCCCATGATTACTCCATCTTCAAACAAGACAAATCATCATTGGGTTTTGGAGCTATTCTCTTTTATCATCATCACTGTTAAAAGGATGACATTTTTTTGATGACTAAGATTTTCTATTATTCTATTAACATCTTTTTTAGCTTTCATATCTTCTCTTCTGCATTGTCTCAATCTTCTCTTCTGCCGTTTGAATGCCACCTACAAACCTTGAAGGCTAACTATGGAGGAGGTAGAGAAGAAAAGAGTATTTGTAGAAAGAGGGATAAAAATATACTAGATATAGAACAAGTGAAATTGCAGCAGGTTTCGCAGAGTGAGAATCTCAAAGGAAATATAAGGGCCATGAGAAATGCCTCGAGAGATATTACTGAATGAAATTTAAAAGGGAGGATACCAGAGAGTAAATTTAACAAAGGTAGAGCTGAACTAGAAGTATGAATCAAGAAGACACCCACATTATTTAGACATAACACATGCATTTCTCATAGTTAAGATAATAAAACATAAAAACAAAACTGTGCTGTCAAAAGAGAGAGAAACAACAATCAGCAAAAACTTCTATTTCATCCACAATTGAAAAGTTTATGAAGGAATAAAACAAAAAATAGAAAAACAGACTTGAGACAAGCCATTCGAGACATTAAATTAAAGTCTAACAAATTCAAAAGCAATATCTAAAACCAATGAAACATCTGACATAGGATACAACAACTAATGTTTCTAAAATTAGGCGGCCTGGAAAAAAATGACAAACTAGTGTTAATTTAGGAAATGAATGTGATCTCTGTGGTGTTGATCATTGTGGGTGAAGTAATGTGCATCCACAATATACATCAAAATAAGCAAGGTGCATTGTAGAATGCAAGTGGGGTATCATGTCAATATACTAGGTAGAAATATAAAGGGGTATAAAAAATGTAAATGAAAAAATGGATACATGCAATATATAGTGAAAATAGGAGTTTTTTTAAATTGGGAAGGCATATTGGGAGGGGGTTAAAAAGAAAGATTTTGGGAGGTATTTTCCAATATTTTTTGAAAATAGGGGTATTGTTTCATATGCCACGAATGAACGTGCTATGGCATGGTTCACTAAGTGAAGACCACGTGGGTAAGCCTTTTCACAATGGAAAGAACACACACATGGAGGTTGTGGTTGGCTGGAACACATCGATGAATCAGGTGTATTTGTTTTTTATCTCTTGGATCACCAACACACCGTGTCCCTATCAGGAACTATGAAACCTTTTCCCCAACACACCCTTTGCTCAACCAAAGTGTGGTAGAAACACACTTTCTATTTAGAAAAAAGTGTGATACCAATGCACTATTCATTTATCCAAAGTGCAGCAATATAGAGTCCATTTTTCCAAATGGTTGACCCAAAGTTGCATCGAGGAGTCCATTTTCCCACAGATTTCAAGAGCTACCAACGCACATCAATCTTGTAATATTCTTACATCCACCTACAAGGGAACAAACCAAACCAAGTAAAAATAGTAAGATTGCAAACTCTTCGAATTCGGTTTAAAAGTTTGAAAATGAAGGAAATAGAAACTGTAGATTATATTATGACTAGTGTTCTAGGAATTGTTACCCAATTTCAAACCTATGGAAAACCTTAATAATAGAAGTTAGTTGTTTAGAAGATTCTAAGGTGTCTCACAAAAAAAATTTCTATGGTAGAGACTGCCATAGAGGAAGTAAAAGATATTCCCCAGTTTACCCTAGAAGAGTTGACTAGATCCCTTCTATCTCATGAAGCTCGATTCAATCAAGAAGAAGAGTCATTGAATAATGCTTTCAGCACCCAATATTCTCTCAACAGAGGTTGAGGAAGAATAGGCAGAGGGTCTCTTCATACAAAGGACAAAACCAATCATGAACATTCAGATCACCCGTAGCGTTCTCACAACTCTCAAGTTCATTGGGGGAGAGGCAAGAGATGGACCAATAAGTCCAATATTCATTGTAACTACTACAAGAGGTATGTCCACTGTGAACGAGGATAAAGAAAGAAGAAAGTAGACCGAAATAGTGGCAGAGACAATGTCTCTAAATTCATTAGATAAGATTAGATCAGATGGTGGAGGTGAATATGATTCACATGAGTTTACATATTTCTACAAGTAGCATGGAATTCAGAGACAATTCACCACCAAATACACTCCACATCATAATGGACTTTCTGAATGAAAGAACTAGACCATCATGAACATGACATGTAGCATGGTGTCACATAAGAAGCTATCATATGAGTATTGGGATAAAGTTGTTGCATGCTCTGTTTATTGCTCAAAAGATCACCCACCCTGAGTGTCCAGGAAAACATTCCTGAATAAGCACAGAGTGGCACTAAGATTAGTGTTGCACATCTAAGAGTTTTTTTTTTTCTGTTTCATTTTCCCATGTACCTACTGAACTTAAAAGAAAGCTAGATAACAAGAGTGAGCGGTCTATTTTATTTTTGATATTAATTTATTGCGACAAAGAAACCATGCCATTCCCAATCGGGAGTACTAGAGTGATGTGTAGCTCGCTTAAAACATTCAATAAAGAATCTTACGCTAAGTAGCCATGAGTGGGGTATATACTTGAACAAACTCACCTAAGACTTGCACCTAGCAGAAACTATATGCAACAACCAATTTGCTTGAGATAGATGGCCCATGAGAAGCAAAAAAAATTCTTGGGAATTCGAACCTTCGCAGGGAATTTCATTTCCTACACGTAACCATCAAGCATCAAGGCTAGACCTTATTGATGGTGTTGTATGAATATTTTTTATATTATTATTACATATTCAATATTACCTTATTGATGGTGTTGGATGAATATTTTTCATATTATTATTACCAATTCAATATTGGGGGATCCAATGGAAAATCATGGAATTGTAGGAGAATGGTATGGAAAACTCGATAGTTAATATGATTCTTGTAGATGACTAAACACTTATCCATTTGCATATTTGAGAATTAAAGAATGATATTTTTATGTAGTTTTTGTCAGGAATTCAATAGTATTATCCCATGGTATTGTTGTAAATTTGTAGTACCTACAAGAAGGTACAAACAAGTAAATTTGTAGTATCTAAGTCACTACAAGCCTTTACATTTAAGTAAATTTTAGTTATGTTACATGCAATACCTTTTTTAATAAATGTATTTTTAGCTCGACCTATTTCCTTTCACAGGTCAGATATATAGAGTGGTTTCTCCAAAAACTAGTGAATGGGGTTTTGACTATTGGTTGGCTCATTGCTTAGAGGGGGAAAAACCATTCTTGAAACTAATACAAATGATTAAAATACTGAATTCCCAACTAGCTCGATGGTTATAAAAGGGGAGTACTTGACACTAGCGGCACAACAAAAAAAGAAGGGTGGGTATGTATATCAGGAATATAAACCAGGATCTATTGTTTACCACTTCACCAACTTGGTAGTTGGTATAGATATCAAGGTGCATACACTTTCGAACAAAAATAGGGTAGATGTATGATACTTTCTACCTCATTTAGAGCATGAGATATTGATGGTCACCATCGACAATAGATATGATCCAGATGGCTTACTCGAGTGAGTGCATTCTCAGGTTTTACTAGATTGTCTATGATGGGTAGATTGTCAGGTGCGTTATTTAAACTTTAAACTGTGTGTTGAAGCACAATTTCAATACCATTTAGTGATACAATTTCAATACTAAATTATGATTGACAAATACCATTCACAGAAATCCTACTATTCACAGTATACTGGATAGTATAAACACAATCCTACACGCTCAAGTGAGTTATCTATAAATAATTTTTGCACAATTTCATTGGGTTCTCTTTATTTTCTGATGAGAGAACTAATGTTTAGCCTTTCTTGTTCCTAGGATACAAAAACGATCTATAGCACATTGGAGGTGCCAAAAACTAATGGTGTCTTTAGATACCACCAAATAGAATTCAAAAATAACATGCTCTAGAGTTGTTGCAATTTACTTTCAATGATTATTTTTATATTAATGCACATTTTATTACATTCGTGTGTCAACTCTTACAACTCTTGCATTGTTGGGTCAACTCTACAAAAAAATCCACTGTGTGACTATTGGTAGTGTTACCATATCGTCCTTTCCCATACACACCTACAAGAGCCAACAACATGCAATTATGCTGCTCCATTTGGTTTTTTGATCTAGGACCGAAAGTCACCAAGTGTCCCTGAACCACATTTTGAGGTGACTTTCAACTGGACATAAATCATCAACCAGAGGTTGGATCGATGAACCGTCAACTTTATTGGTCTCCTTCCAAGCGACTACATATAGGGGGGCCTCTCCACCATGTTTGCATGGCCCATTTTCTACATTGTGTATTGATTTCGTAAACTAGGGTTTTTCTCAGTTTCCTTGAATCCAACTCTTGCATTGGTGGGTCAACTTTGCAAAAAACTCCACCGTCCAAATACTAGTAGTGTTCCCATATCAAACTTTCCCATACACACCTGCAGGATCCTACGACATGCAAATATACTGCTCCAATTATTTTTTCTCTCCAAGACCGAATGTCACCAAGTGTCCCTGAACCACATTTTGAGGCGACTTTCAACTGGACATAAATCGACAACCGAAGGTCGGATCTATGAACCGACAAATTTCTTGGTTTGTCGGCATGAAACTACATCTAGGGGGGCCTATCCATCATGTTTTTATGGCTTAGTGACTACATTGTGCATTGATTTCATAAACTAGGGTTTTTCTCACTTTCCTTGAATGCAACTCTTACATTGGTGGGTCAACTATTGCATTGGTGGGACAACTCTTGCATAGGTGACACACATATGCTAATTTCTAAAGTCTCATTAATTTTCCCTAGTTCAAAACGTTTCTACATGGGATTATAGTTTTTTTTGGTTGGGATCACTCTATAGGTGAAAGAGGGATTTGGTATTCCAATTATTGTGTGCTTAGGTTAGGTGCTTGAATTTGTTGATATTGTTGGGTGTGATACCCTAAGTTTCTTGAGAGAATCTCTTGGGCCCTAAAAAATGTTTTCTCTTCTTCATATTGTTGTTTTTTTAACATGGATATGGCTATGGTGTCTTGTTTATATATTACGATTGTGTCTAGACTTGGATGGTATGTGGACATTGGGGCTTTAAGATGTGCAACATATGATAAGTCATTATAAACATGTTTCAAGAGAAAGATGGAGGTATGAGTGTGTATCTTGGTTATGATTCTACTTATCATGTGATGAGATGGCACCATTTCCTTCCAAATTCCTTAGGTGTTGTTCTTAATTTGAGTGATGTTCTATTTGTTCCTTGTTTGAATAAGAATGTTTTGAGAGAATTCCTTATATGATATATCTATAGTATAAAATTCCATTTGAAGGAAAATAGTGCACCATCAATGATTGTTGTTTGTTGAGAGAGGGTGGTCTTTACAAGATTCTTGTTGATCAAGTGGCACTTGTACATTACACGAAAAGGAAAGATGGGAAATCTATTTTTTGTGGAGACATATGTAGAGAATGCATGGTGAGATACCATGGAGATAGGTTTAGAACCTATATATTGATTATATGCTTGAAAATGATGAGATTTTGTTTGACTATAGGGATAGGGTTGTTGAAATTTCTTAGGTGGAGGGAATTGACCTTGGTGATACTCTTTCTTGAAAATTCTCTTAGAAAGAGAGACTTGACCTAGCTCAAGTTAGTGTGTTGATTCTCAAAGGCTTTAAGGTGCATGAGATTGGTTATGATGTTAAAAAGTTGATGATATCCCTACATGGGTTGTTGATTGTACCATGATCTTGGTATTTCATTAAGGATAGATTTCTGAAGTTTTCTATCTTTGTGATTTTCATAAATATGATTCATTTGTATTGGTATTGTATGGAGCTATCATTATCTTTATAGGATGTCCTAGACAACTTATGATGTGGTGTCTATGGATTTTCTCCCATGGTGTTAACTTGAGGGAAGATGGATTTTGGAAAGTTGTTGATGATGCAGAATTATGTTCCTTCATATTCATAGGTGGTCAACATTCTTGGAGGTTTGAGATGTTGTGATCTAACTAGATGGTAGGTCTGTGTATTTGCAATGGGATCTAACTTGTATTGGTGAAAACACTTTCCTTATAACAGGGAGTATTATCTTTCTAAGTTACTGCAAATTATTTGACACCATGTTTAGGGGTGCTTCATGAGACTTGGGGTACATGGTGTATGATTAGCCCTTGGATGATATGTGACATATTTATATATTAGAGGTAGGTTACTTAATGGTTTCTTTATCTTAGTTTGATGAGTCATACATTCTTCCTTGGAGTATTGGAGATCTTCAAATAGTTAGTAGGATATGTCATGATAAGGCTTACAATATCATAATATCACATAGGTGAACAACACATTATGTATCATTCTAATTAAACAAATAATTAATCAAAGACATAGTTAAGCATAACTTAAAGGCATAGAATAAATATCATGCTCCAATATCAATTCAACCATAGATATAAATCTAAACCTTGCTTTATATTATTTGTACATATAATGTTTTAAAAAATGGCATTCCATGGCCATAATACAAAATAGTGGAATATACTGTACATATGTGTGTATACAAACAAAATGGTACATATATATATCCCCCCTATACATGAATTCTATTCATCCCCCTTATACACAAATTTTATTTATCCCCCCTTTTACTTCCACTATCAGTGGCTTTTGAAAAGTCTATGTTTCTTTTTTGGTTGCTCGATGGTGTTCCCCAGCATTGAACAAGAGGATCGGATCTCATTTCCGGAGACTTCACACAAACCAAAATTTCTAAGTTAGTTTACCAACATATAAAATTTCTAAGTACATTTATTCAAATTCCAACCCAATATAACATTTTTACTTACTGTCCGTGTGTAAGTGATGGTGGGTCGGGGTGTAACTCCATGTACCGTTGGTGCAGGGTAACTTTTAACAATTCTAATATTATACTCAAGTATAGTATTCTAGGCGATTGTTTTGGATTGAAATAAACATGTTTATAGATAGGTAGGAGAATATTAAATATGAAACATAAAATTAACAATGAAATGTGTACATTTTGGCGAATATTATGATAAAAAATATATATTTTATGTAAATATAGGCAATATTAGACACTAAAAATGACCAAATAGCGAATTTATTTTTTGAAAAAAACCCAAAAAATAGACAATTGGCAAAATTTCGCCCCTAAAAATTACCTTGTGCCTCACTAACATCCTGCAAAAAAAGATGGTACCAACAATTAGATAGATGTACAACCATGTATAAGGAGACCAATTATATAAATATTTGAAAACTTATCTACATCTTACATTGAATTTTTCAAAGAAACTGAGACATACATGTACCTTGGGGGGGGGGAGAGGTGGGTGAGAAACGACCCTGATTGGGTGCTCTTCAAGAACCACTCACTCACTAGAAGGCTGCATAAAATAATATATGCCAATGTCAGCAAATCAATGGGTGCACCAAAAAGATACTTGCATATACAAATAAAATTATACTACATGGAGGAACAACGACTTTTTCAAAGAAAGCGAGACGTACATGTACCTGGGGGGGACAGGTGGGTGACCAGTCACCTCGATTGGGTGCTCTTCAACTACCACTAGTTCACTAGAATGATGCAAACAATAATATATGTCAATGTCAGCAAATAAATGGGTGCACCAAAAAGATACTTGTGTGTAGAAAGAAAACTATACTACATGGAGGGACAATGACTTTTTCAAAGAAAGTGAGACATACATGTACCTGGGGGGGAGAGGTGGGTGACCAGTGGCCCTTATTAGGTTCTCTTCAAGCGCCATTTTCTCACTAGAAAGCTGCATAAAATAATATATATGTCAATGCCAACAAATCAATGGGTGTACCAAAAAGATACTTTCATGTACAAACAAAATTATACTACATGGAGGGACAATTGGGGAAACATAGATACAAGATAAGCAAGATATACATATACTTGGGGGATGTGAAGAGGTGGGTCACCAATGGGTGAAACAATTGACACCAGCCTAAAAGGATGGGCACATGCATCAACAAGCAAGGACGCTCGGTGGGAAACTCTATTGGACATATGTTCCTACATAAAAAAAACATATAGATACAATTGGACAATTTCAAATAATTAAAAAAGTACATGTTGAATAATTAAAAGCATAATTAAAAGTATAATTAAAATCATACATGTATTTGTGAATATTTCTCTATCTGTGACGAACTAGTATCAAATGCAACATACTCATCGTGCCCACCCTACATAAAATATATTGTATCAATATTAAGGTGTATTAAATGTGCCAATTGCTAATATACATATGTAAACCATGATGATAAATCAAAAAGTAATGTTCTTAGAAGTAATGGTGAAGCACCAAAATCATATGCATCATTGACTTCTGCATCCATATGATTAGCATCAACACTAGTTGTAAATGTGTTCACGTAAATGGGATTTTGGGCTGGCATTGGACACTAGTTGTAAATGTGTTCACGTAAATTGTCAGATACTTAAGATATAAATAATTTATGAAAATTGAACAATGTGATATAAAAAATAATAAACTATGTGAAGAACGAGTTTGACTTACATATTGGAGTATCCCATCATTGTGAAACTCTGAAGAAGACCCATATCATATGTTTCAAAAAGTTGTGCAAGGATGCGGCATGATGTGATGATATGAACCCTCTGCATGTCCAGTATGATCTCTAGATCTGGTAGGGTCTAGAAACCTAAGTGGATTCTCTGTGTGTGATGGTCTAGCCCCAGATGTGCGAGCCCTATATGTGCCAACCCCTTCACCTACATTGCCATCGACATCAATCCCATGTCAAAGCAATGTATCTTCCAAATCGAATAATTCCTCATGTGTGTCAGCAATCACGAGACCTACAGGAAGATATAACTGAGGGGGGTTTGGTGTGCGTGGAGGTTGTTGCACACAGTTTGGATTAGACTTTGCCCCTTTCCTATCTTGGGGAATCCCATGTCCTACCCCCCAGAACTCTAAAATATCGAAGTAATTTACATGTTTACAAAATATAAACTCGACATACAATTTCCTGGGGAAATAGGATGGGATTATCTATTCCCATGAGGGTCTTCATTGAATACCATGTACCAATGATCCATCTAGTTAGATTTAATATTTGATTCTATTAACTAGTCTATTGAAATGTGTGGCCGACTAGTGGGAGGAAACAATCCGGTGCTATGGTCCTGAAATAGTGAAAAAAATTGTTCTTTTGTTATCTTTAATTGTTTTTATCTATGTAGCTCATCCCAATGGAATAGTATTGCCGCTGGGAATCCATTTAGGACCTAATGTTGTACAGTGCTCCCTAGGCATTGGCAATTGTATTTGTAATGTTATCTAGTGCCTCTCCCAATGATCGTCTTATGTGGTATCCCCCTCTAAAAAGTGAACTAAGGCGTTTCAATGCACCCAAATGAGCAATAATTTTGGAATTCCTATCGTGTTCCTCCTCCATGTGTTCAGTGTTTGGATTTGGTTTTGGGTTTGGGTTATTGGTGGTTTGATTTTGGACATTTTCTTCACGATTTATGTTGTATGTTAATATAAAAACAACAAATTTTAAAATGAATTAATATTTCATTCTTTGTTGTAATTAAAAATTTATTAAATTAAAGAAAAAAATCAAAACAATTCTTACCTAATCCAAAACTAAAAAATCAAAGCAATTCTTTCCTAATCCAAAGCCAAAAAATCAAAGCAATTCTTACCTTCCATTGCATTCAACCTTGTCGATCTCCTCCCACAAAATACTCCCTCCAAATCGCATGCAAGCTAAATTTCCTTCCCCATATATCTCCCTTCCGTTCTTCACGTCCTGCAATGCAAAATAAACAAATAGAGGTCGTGGGCCTGTGTTTCTTTTTTTAATTTTACAAATTGCACCTGCAATATATCGTGCATGCAATATAACGCTCCCACAATATATCGCACCTGTGATTTGTAACTCTTTAAAAACACATGTGCGATATAGTCTAACCATCTTTTTCTTTGATTTTAGGCTCGGGTTTTTCTCGAAAAAACCATCAATAATGCGTATGCATTATGGATTTATTTTTTGGACTTGCGTTTTGGATTTATATAATGGCACAAAAAAGTGGAGCCATCATCAGGCACACATCCACATAACAATGTTCATTTCCAACACTAAATTATATATATACTTGTCGTTCAGCGTAAAAATATAGTTTTCACAACATGCATCAAAGAAGTCTTCCATGATATTATCATATTGTTTTCTACAACAACTTAATTCTTAGTTCACTCAATTTGTACCTCCATGTTTAGCCCATATAGGTCCCAGTGTTGTAACATGATCTCTGATACCGTATGTAACATACTCATAAACCTAACATATTCTTTGGGTGTGTAATATAAATTTTCTTCTTTTATTCTGTTCAATCACACCAATTAATTTAAACTCATTGATTACTTAACCATAATCATTCTTTAAATATTAAGATCCTGCAAAATACAATCACTCCAGTGCTAACTCACATATGCAAATTTCAATAAATACTATAATAAGACACCAACATTATATTAGTTGCATGACCATGACAATTACATATTAACCATGTCCTTTAGTTATGGTTAACACACTCCTTCTCAAGATACCATATATTGTAATTGATCTCTGAGGCACCATCGTCGAAGGTGGAGTATGAGTCTTCTGAGTCAGCTGAGGAGAAAACAACAAGGTTAGATGACTTTAGATGATAAAAAAAACTAATTTACAAATTATGTACATATACAAATTGATTTTCTCTACACTTTTTTTCCAAGAATTAGTCCAATTCCTTCCACCCTTGGAACACATTTTGTGAAACCACCACTTGAAATTCATGCTAATTCAATGTACATAATAGTATGATAAATCAAATTATAAATCTAAATATGTAAGCTACATAATAAGATTGAAACATTATAAAATATTTCCATAAACAAAGTTAACCATTATAGATATCACTCTAGTTTGAAAATGACTTGTGCGACTGAAAGCATCCGTACGACTTTCCTCCCAACCATTAACTCTATTTGGCATATGTTATTCCTCCTAAATTCACCCTCGAGTTGGGAGAGGAATCCAATAAGGTAAAGAATAAAGCTAAAACCTTTCCCAAGATCCCTAACATGATCTAAGTTTCAACCACTCGGTTATAAAATAAATAAATAAAACATAGAACTAACTTGCAGTTAATCAGGAACACAAAAAGACAGCATTTACAAAATAATTATAGCATTTTACAAGGTTTGATATCCCTTTGGGATAACCCAACCTTTTCTTGATCAATTCTCTCATAGGTCCTACAAGATTTAGAACTCGACTTTGTTTTATTTAATATGTGGATCATACCAAGTGTGGATCTCTCATATCTGAAATTTGGCATCTTATAAGCTAGATCAGAACGCTAAACAGAAACATTTATACAAAGCTCGACACTCTATTGATCTGACACTCGACATCTCAAAATATCGACCAAAATGCAATATACAAGAAAAACATTTATACAACATTTGAAACTACTCAGGCCACAATTCAGATGTAGTCAGAGTCTTTTTAGGTTAAAAATGCAGCTAATATTTAATATATATGCATATCTCAAATAAGAGTCATTCCATATCAAAACATAGATCATAATCAACACATTTACATATGAAAAGTTGCAGTCCTTCTAGGTCAAAACACATATATTATTTAACATATATACAGAACATAAACACGAAGTCTTCCAAACCAAAACACACATAGTAAATGACATGTATTCAGATCTCAAATCGCATTCTTTTGCACCCATCAAATCGTAAAGAATATTTAACAAATATACATATCTAAAACATAGATTCTTCTAGTTAACCCAAAAAATCACCCGACTTGCTCCATATGGCCTACACCACATGAAGACATCCATTTCATAACCCTTATTTACCACCACCCCTTTATTTATAGCGTTTTTCTTTGCATTAGGGTTTTTATCCCTTAGTCAGGGTTTTAATCCCTTTTCACCCCTTTCTTAGCGCTCTTGGGGTTTTTAGGCCCCTTTTAGGGGTTTTGGCCCCTTTTTGAAGGCTTTAGCCCCTTTGTGAGCTATTTTGGCTCTTTTATGAGTTTTTAAGCACTTTTTTATGTTTTTGGAGCCTTTGAGGGGAAAGCATAGGTTATATGATTCCTCCTCCCTGTCATCATAATTCCTATATGAGTACCTTGAGAGACCTTTCACTCTCAAGCTATTCATCCCCCACAACTCCATTCCTCCATTTTCTCATTCCCTTGGTGTGTTGAGCCAAAGCTCCACCCATTCCCAGCCTGTGGAGAGGCAACTTTCGAGTTTGGGCATGGTGGCCCTCTTTACCAGATAGGAAGGTATAATGATTCATGTTTGTTGTTTAATCTGTAGGTTGCGGATGTTTTGTATTTTCTTTTTCTTCTAATGGATTATTACAGGTTATCCATGGTTTGCATCTAAGCTTTCATTTCAGGTTTCCTTCATCCACAGAGACTCTACCTTTCCTTCCTATATCTGAAAGGGCAGGTGCTTATGCACGTAGCTAGGTATTTTTCCCTACTACATAAGTCCCTAATTGCCATAAACTGTGAGAAGTGCTTGGGATATTCCCAAAAACACATTATGAGGAGTACCACAGGAACCCTAAAGTAGCTGGCCAATGAGAGGACCCACCAACCAAAATGGGACAACGACCCCTACTGATTGACTAGTAATACCTATGAGGAAAAATCCAACCGTTGTCTTCTGGTAGTCTTGGTGGCCTAGAGACCACCTATAAGCAACTAGGAAGCCATTAAACCGGGGTCTAGATATTCATTACCGATTACTACAGAATAGACATAATTGATCCACCACGCTCCTCCTCTCATCTCATATGGGAGTCCCCTCAATTTGGATTGTTAAACCATCATTGTCGAGACCATTCTCGACAACCCTCTACACTATCGAAAGGACACACAACCTTTGACTCTGACTCAGATTCATACCCATCTAATCCAAACTTGCATACTGCAACGTCTATCCCTATGGCTGGCGCAAACATGAATCCTTTCTTTAGAGGGGTGGTTGACAGTGGACCCACACCCACGTCCATGCCTCACATCACCACCAACACCCCTGTTGGTGGTCCTAGAACTCCTATGCATACTATCATAAGTTAGCTACCCTTTGGTAGTGGACCTACACCTATACTGACCATTCCCTCTGTTCCACCTCTCATACCCTGGGGCAGTGGCCCATCCATGACTATGTTGACTATCCCTGTTGTGGGAAGTCAGTCGCAGGTACCCCCAGTCATACATGGCCATCACATTCCTATAAACCCCAACGCCATTGTCAGTCCCTCCCACACTAACCTTGGGTCTAACCTCCCATTCATGGCTCACCTTAATTTTCTTGACTTGGCTAGGTTAACCAATGACCCAATTTGCCATCAAGCCCATTAGACTCCCATGCCAACCAAAATCCCATCGGACATTCCAAAGTTTGAAGGGAAGGCAGGGGAGTGCCCCCAAATCCACATAATGACATTTTATCTTTGGTGCTCATCAAACAACATTGTAGATGACTTGATTAGACTCAGGTTGTTCCAACGTACCCTCACAGGTGTCGTAGCCAAATGGTACATTAAGCTACCTCAAGCCTCATACCTAGATTTCAACTCCTTAGCCTTCATGTTCCTATAATATTTCCAACTTCATGTATACTATGATGAGGGCATAGAAATATTTCTATATTTCTGCCACAACAATGCGACCCATATAACCGATCACATCCATGAGTGGGGATGATGTCACAGCTTGTGCAAAATCAAGCTTGATGACAAGATTTTTCTTGACTGGTTCTTAAAAACCTTACTACCACCCATCACCAAGGAAGTCACCTCCAAACATCCCCAAACCGAGGAAGAGGCCATCTTGAAGGCCCAACAGTTTGACTTAATCTATGCCCAGTCTGGATATCTATACACCATTATTGCAGACGACCCCCGTGCAAGCACCTCCCATTGTGATGCGCCAAGGGCATCCCATGCTGTGGATGGAATCATATGTTCTATATCCTAGCACCTGTAGTATTATGCGGCACCCCCTATCATGCCACCACAACTAGGAAACACCCCTAATGTTTCCCAACAGAACCTAGTACCTGACTACTCTAGAATGGTAGCTCATTCTAAAGCCACCACTTCTTATATGCAGCTTGTGCCAACCCAAAAATCCCATATGCCAACTTGATGAGAACAAGCATATTTAGGACAAACAACCAAATTTGTAGCCCTCCCAGCTCCTCTGCAATACTATGCACCACCTGTGCAAGCCGCCCCAACCCCGCCCGAGCCCCCCCACCAGCTCCGCCAACACCCATGGGACAAGTTTTTGCTCAGCAAAATTTCCCAAACCAAACTGCCCCCAATAATCAACAAGGATGGGGTAGAACAAAAAAGCAGGCCAGGAATAGGGGTAACAACAAACCCCAAAGAGGTGGCCAACAACTGAACCCTCCCTGCAATGGCGCCAATCCATCAGTCCAAAAATCCCAACAGCCTAACCCACTTCGATGGAATTCTCCATTGTGAACCAACCATCCATTCGAGTTGTGCAGTTTCTACATGCACTACACTCATGAATGTTCTTTCATGGGACGCACCAAAAAGTACGTCCAAGACGAGGCCCAGCGGGGCACTAATGTGGCAGCCCAAACACAACCCAATCCAGCAACACTAGGATCTCCACCTATGGTGCTCCATAATCTGTTACCACTCTAAGGATTGGTAGCAACCACACCTTTTCCCCAACCTGCTCCTACAGTTCCCCCTATTCCCCCTCTTGTAGAGATATGGGTGCATCACCTGCTATTAGTAACAACTGAAGAGGTCAACCTACATACTAGGCAAAACTAGTATGGATCTACCACTAAAACCATTGATGCATCAGTGGCATTTGCATCCAACACTACCAATGTCCCTCCCCACCTGCCTACTCCTCCCATGGATGAGGTAGCTAGAGGTCTGTGGCTCCCCTTTCGGAAACTTGCCAACAATACCACAGCAAGAGCGGCAATCAATTATAGCATTATCGATGATTTAGCCCAATCACCCACGACCATGTCCTCTCTCAAGGTACTTAAAACATATCCAACATAACAAAAATATTTACCAGCTTCCCTGGGTTTCATAGAACCCTCCGACACCAAATTGATCACTTTCAATGTGGACAATGGAGAACCCCAGATGCCATCAACCATTTCCTTCAAAATTCTAGTATCCATTCAGAATTTGGTCGTACACCAGTGCATTATTGACGAGGGGGCATCCACTTGTGTTATACCAATCTTCGTCTGGCAGAAACTTAAGTTCCCAATACTGCAACCATCCACCACTACATTGTGTGCTTATGATGGCCACCCCACCAAAGCCCAAGGAATTTTTCCGCATGTCTGTTAGAATAATCAAACCCATAGTATTACCCACTTAGACATTAATTCATTTATTTTTGTCTTATTTTCCTAGTTCATGAGTCCCACCATGTGCAAGTTACTAATTGCCTATCCATAGAGGTCAAAATTGCCATCTTTGACTCATGTAGCGCTTGGGAAAGCCTTAGGAATCAAATCTGCTTTATTCCTGGCCTCCTAGGCGCCCTTCTGCTTTTTCAGTGTTTTAAGGCACATAGGAAAGCAAGACTAGGTGAGGTGAACTTGTTTTTTGCCCCTTTCATCCTCCACTCTTTACTCCATGCAAAAGCATGTATGAGCTGCCATTCCACCACTCATTAGCTTACACATGTGCCCTTGCCAATTCGTGAGCCTCATGACAGATTTGGGATCAGCTTTTTACACCTATGGAGGATTTGCCTATTTTGGGTAAGCCTGCTTTATGCTAGTTTTGGATGCCTCCTTATGCATTCGACCTCTTGATGTATTCTATATATTCAGCAACCTATTTTATTACAGGGTTGGCTATTGTACACTCAGTTAATATAATTTTGTGTTACAGCTCCATATTCAGTCTCCATTGTTAGCAATTTTGCATGATCAATTGATAATTGTTGTGGGTAAAATTAATCTATTGCTGGCCTGAATTTCTACATGGTATCAGATCCATTGTAGGTTCTTACTCTCCTTCAAAAATTGTTTTGCAGGTTCGACATCAAGACTAGGAGCCTTCTACTGACAGCCGGGACAGATTTTCTAAAGCTATGGATTCACAGAAAACTATCTTAACTCCCTTCAACTATTTTGAATGGAAAGCAGAGATGGAGATCTTGTTGAGAGCGAAAGGCCTCTACAGGGTGACTATGGAAATAGAAGTAGAGCCCAATGCAGCTATAGAGAAGATCAAATGGCACAATCGGAGAGATGAGGCCTATGGCCTCCTATGTCTCAGTATTTCCCGAGACCTCCTTTTCCATCTCGATGGATTAACTTCACCAGATCAAGTATGGGAGAATATTTCTGATCTTTTTGGAAAGACAGATGAGATGAGGGGACATCAGATCGAAAATGAGCTGATTTCTCTGAGTCCGAGTAGCTTTGAATCCCTGCAGCTATATTTCTCCAAGTTCAAAGCACTAGTTTTGCAGCTAAAGCAGTGTGGTATCGAAAAGAAATATGATCATCTCGTATTGGCCATCCTCTCGAAGCTAGGACCTGACTACTCAGTCTTTGTTTCGACCTTTTATGCCACAAAACTCACAGTTCAAACCTGGAAGATGCCTAGCCTTGCATATTTCATGGAATCTCTCACACAAGAACAGGACAAGCTGGTGATGATGGGCACCATCAAACCATCCAAAGATCAAGCTTTGATTGCTGGAGATTCGAGGGTGGATTAAAAAAGCAAAAAGAAAGCTAAAAAGCGACCTGAGCAAACAATAGACAAGAAGCAGTCTCCAGAGGATCAACAAGGTCCCAAGAAAAATACCCAGAAGAAGAAAAACAAAGGTGAAATGAACAAGTGCTCATACTGTTCGAAGGGAAATCCAACTGAAAGCTCTTGTATGAAAAAGCAGATTGATATGCTGACCAATATCCTGGAGAAGAATGGCATCTCCCTTCCAGAAAGCTCAAAGAAGAGAGAAGGAGGATCAAGTTCCGATGACAGAGAGAGAGTTCATACTCTAGTTGCTGGCACATCAAGCTCACCCAGTTTTATCATAGATTCTGGAGCTTCAAGACACATGGTTTCGACTAAGGATTCCTTCTCCTCATTGGATATGTCGAAAGGACCATCTATTGTACTGGGAGATGACTCTCTCACTGAAAGTAAATGCAAAGGAAGGATATATCTTGATAATGGTAACTTCAACAATGTGCTGTATGTCCCTGGTCTCACCTCCAACCTTCTGTTAGTGTACCAGATGACCCACACTGGGTCTCCTAAGAAAGTCATATT
>LPNX010380079.1:73920-173875 GCA_001517045.1 Pseudotsuga menziesii
TGTGCAGCCTATATTCAGAATAGGGTACCTCACAAACAGCTTGATGGCATGACTCCCTTCAAAGCATGGAGTGGGCACAAGCCAGATGTGACCCATTTCAGGATTTTTGGCTCAAAGGCATGGGCTAGAATCCCGACAGAGAAGAGGAAGGCTTTGCAGCCCCAAATCCAAGAGTGTCTTTTTGTTGGATACTCTAAAGATTCAAAAGGGTACAAGTTGATAAATTTGAGCACAAACAAAGCCTTCATTGAAAGGTGTGTTCAGTTTGAAGAAGAACCCCTTGCAGAAGTGGAAATTGGTGAAGCCTCTTCACCACCTGAACCTCAAGAAGTAAGTAAAGAGTTTTTTGAACATGCTGATTCTTATTTTTCTAATGGAGATGAGTTTATTGCATACCCAAACAGCCCCACAAGGCCTAAATGGGCAGCCAAGACACTACATGCAGTAGGAGAGCTAGCTGGGGATCCAAATGACCCAAGGAGGACTAGATCTCAATTTGAGAGTGGTCTGTGCATGAAGGATCCTATGTTTGCTGAAAAATGATATTTGATGGTGGAGTCTGATCCTAAAACATATGAAGAAGCAGCAGGAGATCTAAGATGGCAATCAGCCATGAAGGAGGAGTTCAACTCACTCCAAAAGAGCAACACATGGGAGCTAGTGGATCTTCCTCCAGGGAGAAAACTAGTACAGTGTAAGTGGGTCTATAAGACCAAATTTGCTGCTGATGGTTCACCACTGAAGTACAAGGATATATTGGTAGCTAAAGGCTACTCACAGGTTCATGGCATCGATTACAATGAGACCTTTGCCCCAGTGGCAAAGATGGATTCCATCAGGCTAGCTCTAGCCATTGCAGCCTCAAGGCAATGGGAGGTACATCACATGGATGAAAATGTGCCTTTCTGAATGGAGATCTCACTGAGAAGATATATATGCAGCAGCCTCAAGGTTTTTCTACTAACCCTTCTCTTTTGTGCAGGTTGAGAAAGTCATTGTATGGGCTAAAGCATGCCCCCAGGGCTTGGTATGCTAAGATAGATAGCTTCTTGCTATCTCTGAATTTTGTTCGGTGCAAATCAGATCCGAATGTCTATTTGAAGTCTGTTAAAGGTTCATTAATGATCATTGTGTTATATGTTGATGACCTCCTCATTACAAGAAGCTCACAGGCTGAGATTGCTTCCTTAAAAGGAGCTATGAACCAAGCCTTCTCCATGATAGATTTGGGGCTCTTAAGTCAATTTCTGGGGCTTGAGATTGCTCAAACCAAAGCTGGAATAAAGGTGCACCAGTCCAAGTATGCCTTGGATTTTCTGATCAAATTCAGAATGCAAGATTGCAAAGCAAGAAAAACTCCTTTCCTTTCAGGAGTAAAGTTGGAGGAAGATGATTGTCCACCGATGGTAAACAATACACTGTATAGACAATTGATTGGATGTTTATTGTATTTGACACATACTCAACTTGGTATTTGTTATGCAGTAAGTGTGGCTTCTAGATTCATGGATCAGCCTCATGAGATCCATTGGAAAGCAGCCAAAAGGATCCTTAACTTGGTTCAGGGAACAAGGACACATGGGATCTTCTATAAGGAAAAATCTGATCTTGATTTGATTGGATTTACTGACAGTGATTGGGCAGGTGATAGCACAGATAGAAAGTCCACTTCAGGGTATGTGTTCATTCTTGTAGAAGGGCCAATCAGCTGGTCAAGCAAGAAACAGGGTGCCATTGCACTCTCATCTACAGAAGCTGAGTACAGAGGAGTTGTTAATGCAGCAACTCAGTGTTTATGGTTGCAGAATTTACTTGGAGAGTGTGGTTTCAAACCTCAGTACTCAACTACCATCTACTATGATAACCAAAGTACCATTCGAATCTGCAAAGATCCAGTTCAGAAGCAGAGAACCAGACACATTGAGATTCACATGCACTACATCAGAGAGCTTGTGCATGATGGCACCATTCACCTACTCTTCTGTTCATATTCAGAACAAGTAGCTGATATCTTCACCAAATCATTTTGTGAGAAGACCTTCAGCAATCTCAAATCATTGCTGGGGATTGCTGATCATGCTGTGAAAGCATGAGTGGAGACAAGATTCTACAATTTTGTTTTACAGTCCATGTTTAAGGGAGGATTTTCCCAAGTTGGTTTTGCCTCTTTCCTTGTTTATTTGGACATGGAATATGTAAAAGGGTGACTAAGCCTTGTTCCTAGGCCCTATATTTTTGATTTATTACTCATAAATTCAGGCTTAAGGGGGGGTGTTAGAATAATCAAACCCATAGTATTACCCACTTAGACATTAATTCATTTATTTTTGTCTTATTTGCCTAGTTCATGAGTCCCACCATGTGCAAGTTGCTAATTGCCTATCCATAGAGGTCAAACTTGCCATCTTTGACTCATGTAGAGCTTGGGAAAGCCTTAGGAATCAAATCTTCTTTATTCCTGGCCTCCTAGGTGCCCTTCTACTTTTTCAGTGTTTTAAGGCACATAGGAAAGCAAGACTAGGTGAGGTGAACTTGTTTTTTGCCCCTTTCATCCTCCACTCTTTCCTCCATGAAAAAGCATGTATGAGCTGCCATTACACCACTCATTAGCTTGCCCATGCACCCTTGCCAATTTGTGAGCCTCATGACAGATTTGGGATCAGCTTTTTACACCTATGGGGGATTTGCCTATTTTGGGTAAGCCTGCTTTATGCTAGTTTTGGATGCCTCCTTATGCATTCGACCTTTTGGTGTATTCTATATATTCAGCAACCTATGTTATTACAAGGTTGGCTATTGTACACTCAGTTAATATAATTTTGTGTTACAACTCCATATTCAGTATCCATTGTTAGCAATTTTGCATGATCAATTGATAATTGTTGTGGGTAAAATTAATCTATTGCTGGCCTGAATTTATACAATGTCCCCATCTCTTTGGAAGGTAAGACAATATTAATCGACATAGAAGTCATTAACTCTCAATTGGATTACAACCTTCTTCTCAAACATAGCCACATGTATGCTATGAAATTCGTGGCATCCACTGTCTTTTTCCTTACGATGTTCCCTCATGATAGGAAGATTGTGACCTTGGACCAATTGACTTACCGTGATCCATAGGGGCCAATAGCACCAACCAATGTCATCCCTAATATCGATACTGTCATCGACAACACAACCAACCCCTCAATGTTGAACATAGGACCTTGGTTTTTCACCAACACCTCCATGACGACTTCCTTCCCCTTGGTACCACCCCCACCAGCACCAAGCAATACTGTGGATTTTTGCATTCTTTCATCCAACACTATTGCACCCAAACCCCAACTACAGCCGCAACACCAACCGCAGTCACAACACCATCCGTAGTCACAACCCCATCTGTGGCCGAAACTGCAACCTCAAATTCAGTCACCAAGGAATTACTACAGCTCCTTTCTATTCCATATAATTCCCTTCTTTTTCCCCCATCAAGCATCGTAAGTAAGCCAGTGATGGCTGCTTTAAACCTACCCAATTTTTCGTTGGGAATTCCCATGTGGTACCTTGACCCACCTGCTCAACCTTCAGTGACCCAAGTCATATTGACTCCTGTGCAACCCAGTGCAATTGATTCACACCCCCCACCTGGCTCACAAAAACCACCTTTTGCACGAGCACCAGCTCCACCTCACCCAAAGAGGGCTAGGGGAAAAAACCCTAAAGAAACAACTGAACCTCGATAGACTCCACCATGCGCTATATGCAATGTACAGGGTCATGGAACTCAAAGCTACCCTGAGATTCCCATGATCTGTGCACACTTATATGCCATGGATTCAACAAATAACATCCCCATGGTTGTCCTCCCGAGTGGTCTAATAGTGAAAAACAATTCTTTGAGGACAAACCATGCATGCACCCTTTACGAATTGTATGGAAATTATTCTCACCACTACCAGGACTTGCCCAAGTTTTGAATGGCCCTAGCTAACCTTCAAAAACACACCCTTGAATTTGAGATCACTCTGATTGAATAAATCCACCCCCACCCCCTTCCTCAGACATGATGTCCATCTACATGATGTCCAGTTCCATAGACCCTCTTATCTCCACAATCATTGACTCAGATATGTCCCATTGTTGCTTCTGCAATGATGAAGAGATACTTGAAGCCTTAACAACTCATGAATACCCTTGGGATGACATGCACCATCACTCATTCTTCATCCTCGAAGAACCTGTGTCGCCCTCTGATCAGTTTTCAGATGAGACAAAGGATTTCATTCATGGGAAAGTTGACTAGTTCAAAGATCCCATTTCAGCACCTGATGCTTTCGAAGAAGGGAACATGGCCAATATTTCACCAACTATTAAAGTCAACATCTCAACCAAGCCTGATATTGTTGAAGAAATAATGTTGTGGGCATCCTGCTTCTTTGAAGAAGTCACTTCCTACAAAGTGCTTTTCCAAGAGTTCTACGATATCTTTGCTTGGTCCTACACTGAAATGCCCAAATTAGATTCGTCAATTGTTGAGCACCACATCGACACGTGGCTTGACGTTCTACCCTTGCGCCAAAAGCAACGACTGATCCATCCTTCCAAAGTTGTCATGGTTAAAGAAGAAATTGAGAAGCTGCGCAAAGTTAGTTTCATTTACCCCATTTCTTACACAAGATGGGTTTCAAATCTTTTTCCCATGAATAAAAAATAGGGTGCCATTCACGTCTATACAGACTTTGGCAATCTAAATTGGGCATGTCCCAAAGACAACTTCCCAACACCCTTCATTGATCAGATCATCGATGCTTGTGCTATACATGAGGTCTTCTCTTTCATGGACGACTTTTTCGGATACAACACAATTCAGATCCGGAGAGAAGATCATTGCAAGATTACTTTCACAACCCCTTGGGGCACATTCGCATATCGAGTAATGCCCTTTGGTATAAATAATGTTGGGGCCACTTTCCAGCATGCCATGATGTATTCCTTCCATGACCTCATCCACATAATATTGGTCTACCTAGATGACCTTACTGCTTGGTCATGGAAGTCATCACAACACTTAGATGACTTGAGACAAGTCTTCCTGCA
Organism: Pseudotsuga menziesii; assembly: GCA_001517045.1. Taxonomy (NCBI): domain Eukaryota; kingdom Viridiplantae; phylum Streptophyta; class Pinopsida; order Pinales; family Pinaceae; genus Pseudotsuga; species Pseudotsuga menziesii. Next base: position 79,003 of record LPNX010380079.1, read on the forward strand.
ATGTCGTAAGTACAAAATCCTCTTGAACCCCCTCAAGTGTGTTTTTTGTGTCCTTGCAGGCCATCTATTAGGGTTCATCATATCTCACAAAGGAATGGTGGTCAAACCCCTTAAAGTTCAAGCCATCCTTGATATTCCCCCACCACGGACTTTGCTCCAACTACAGAGTCTCTAAGGAAAGGCCAATTTCCTTTGCCATTTTGTACCAGATTACGCAACTAAAGCTCATGGTTTCTTACGTTTTCTTCATTCCAACATTCCATTTGTATGGGAACAATAGGAACAATATTCTTTCAATGCGCTAAAACAAGCTTTGGCTTCCGCACCATTACTTTCTACACTCAACTTCACCTAGGATTTCATACTCTATGTGTCAGCTTCTGAAACTGCTATTGCACTTATTTTGGTCCAGGAAGATGATGCTTATCAAGAGCACATAATTTACTATGTTATCTAGAAGCTGACTGGTCCTCCTTTGCGATATCTACCTAAAGAGAAGACAACCCTTATTGTCATTTTCTCAATCCAAAAGCTGCGTCACTATGTCATCACAAACCACACCCATGTAGTGGCCGATTCCAACCCCATGCGGTACCTCCAGAGCCGCCACCTATTGCAAGGCCATGCTTCGAAATGGGTATTCATCCTCCAAGAGTTCAAATTGGAATTTGTCACACCAAAAATAACTAAGGCAATGGCGCTAGCTGCTTTAATAATAGATCTACCCCCATTTTCCACACCGCCACCAATCATGGTGAATCTTCTAGACAAGTTTCTATTCATCATCTCCATGAAAGATCCATGGTATGGGGGCATCCTTATTTACTTAGGCACCCAGAATTTTGCAGACCACTTAAGCCACGAAGACAGACGACGCATCTGACATCAAACTGCTCGTCATCTTCTTATTGGAGATGTTTTTTATTGTCAGGGCATCGACACCATGTTATGTCGTTTCCTCACCCATGACGAGGCCGAGACAGTCCTTAACTACTATCACAATGGATCCTACGGTGGCCTCCTCTCAGGATTGGAAACTGCCCAAAATATCCTACATGCTGGCTACTTTTGGCCATCTATTTTTGCTGATTGCATCGAGTCATTCAAACACTACCATAGCTGTCAGGTTTTTTTCCCAAAGGCAAGGACTCCCCTCGCACCATTACACCCCGTGGTCATAGTCGGCCCCTTCTACAAGTGGGAAATTGACTTTATGACAATCAACCCAACCTTGGCCAACAGCCACAAATACATTATTGTGGCCATTGATTATTTCACCAAATGGGCGAAGGCTATGCCCACATTCGATTCCAAAGGTGAAACAACGGTGCGCTTTTTCTTCAACCATGTAATCACATGTTTTGGTGTCCCCAAACAACTCATCTCAAACCATGGTTCACATTTTGAAGACATAGTTTGGGCTGAATTATCAACCATGTTGAAGTTGAAGCACCAGTTCTCATCCTCCTACTACCCCTAAGGGAATGGCCAGGTCGAAGCAACCAATAAAACCATCAAGACCATGCTCCAAAGGATGGTAGGAAACCATAAAACAAACTGAAACCACATGTTTTTCTCTACCTTATGGGATTTCTGCATTTCCACGAAGACCACCACCAGCTTCACTCCTTTTTGTTTAGTGCACGGCATCAATTTAATGCTCCCCATAGAGTGCCAGATTCCCTCCCTCCGGCTCGCTGTGGAATTCCTCCCCAATGCTTCACCATTGGAAGAATGCCTCCTTATACTGGAAAAAACCAATGAATACCATCATGCAGCTCTCCAATCCATTGAAGCAGCCAAATCCCTGTCAAAGTCACATTATGACTCCCATGTCCACCCTCCCACCTTCAGCGAAGGAGATATGGTTTTGGTTTATGACCAAGCCAATGATAATTTGGGGAAAGGAAAATTTCAATCCATGTGGTATGGCCCATATTTCATCCACCTACCTTGGAAAAGGGGCATATATCCTTGTTGACTCTGATGGAAAACTATTTTAGAACCCTCGCAACAGGATCTAGCTCAAGAGAGTTTACACTTAAAATGTCACCAATGAGTTACTTGTAGCATAGATTTGTTATTTTTTGTTTTACATAGTTCTTAAAATGAGTCTTATGTATTGTTTCCTTGATTGGTCCAGATGGATCCTACCTCGGGTCGCTACATTGGATTTGCTGATGGAGAAAGTAGATGGTCTCCAAACCTGACCTCGACTACATGGATTATCTATTCCCCGTCATGTGAGTTGATCCATATTGACAGAATGTGTGTGGTTATCACAACCAACAACCAGGCTAAGTATAATGGTGTCACTGGCCTCTTCGCTGCCACCCTCCAGTTGGGAATTCGTCACCTCGATGTCTTCTTAGACTCTCAACTGCTCGTTTCCTAGTTGAATAAATGCTACCGGGTACGCGATCCCTACTTCTTTAGAAAATTCCTATACACTAAATAGATGCTTAGAACATTTGAATCCATCACATTCACACATGTTCCCAGAAACCTCAATAGTGTAGCAGAACAAATGGATAATGAAATTCTAAATTGGCGTATTCATCATCGCATATAGGAAGCATACAAAAACTGCATCATGCATCATCACACATAAATATGCATACATATGTAAAATACATCATCTAGGCATTTTTTCATATCATCATAAAAAGACTCACATATAAAAACCATGAAAGCGCATCCATGTGCATCAAAAAATATACATATACATATACATATACATACATATATATATATAAATCGCACGTCCAAAATATGTCCAGTACAAAAGGAGAAGCTACATATGCTTTCTCAACTGAGTATACATCGCGATACAAAAATACTAGGTGCACTAATGCACTAGGGTCAGCCCCACTAGCTGCTAATCAGAGCCTAAATCATCCTCATCATCCAACTTCGTGTCCTCCTCCTCCTTAGTGGAATCATCATCCTCCATAGGAACATTCCCCCATGCTTCCGCGTGTACATACTCGCAAGCCATGACTGTCCTCTTTATTAAAGGAATCCACGGCAGAGGCACATTGAAACAGGAAACAATCCGATCATTATCTAAGTACTATCAACCATCATCATAAATCTCCTCCAGTAGCCGCTCCACCTGCGGCAAAACAGTTTCCAGCTCCTGCTGCTCCCTACGAGGGTTGCTTGTAGGAGCCTTCGGCCCACCAACTAGTCCCACCCACCTCTGGAAACCTGGCAACAGATGAGGACCAATATCTACACATGCACACAATATGTTGCACATATGATCTAGCTACCACCTGGATAGCATACCATCAGGTCCCCAAACCTGTTCTGAAGTTCAAGGCCTCTTCGTATCTCCCCGGTTGCACAATGCTCTCGGGTCGAGAAACGAACTTTAGACTGCCTCCCTTGGTACTGATTCTGTGGGCCATTTCTTGGAGTCATGTCACTTTGCATGTCACCACGCAGATCACTTTGTGTGTACGTTGAGATAGCTCCGTAACCATAGGTCTCCAGTTGGTCTATTCTTTCCCCGTGCACCACCGCACTAGGGGTAGCATCACTAGCTGCTAGTCAGATTCATCCGAAGTTTGTTTGAGACACTGTTCACACCACCAGGTTTGGTTTTCCATCCTCTATATTTTTATGAAACCCTTGTCTCATGCTCCCACTATGATTCTCTGGGCCTTTACCAGAAGTCACCCTGATTTGTGAACCATCGTGTGAATCTCCCTTTGTATCTATTGGCATGTTCATGAGCCATCCGCTCCATCCATACTGCATAGTTGACCACTTTGGACCACCATCCGTTCTCCCGCAAAGGGGCACCATCAGTGCCCCCTTGCTTTGTTGACCATTATAGAGTTTCTGTTAAGCTCTTTTCTGACTCCTAAACAAATGAAAATATTGTCGAGCGCATTTGCTTCCTTTCTTGCTTGTTAAAAGTATTGGAAAGTGCATCTACATAGCCTCATTTATCTCCTTTTTTGGATTGTGTAGACTACCAAATGAAAAGGACCACCTTGACATATTCAATCCAGGAACTTGGTTCCATTCATGCTCGTAAAAGCATCTGAATGACTGTCCAATTAGTATAGATTTAACCTTTTCCAGCTTGATTGGACTACCAATGGTAAAGAAGTCTCCCATCCCCTAAAAGGATGGATGATCTCTCCTATGTACACTTTTAACCTTTGTTGGGCATAGGAGACTATCAATGAAAAAGAGACCCCACTGGAGTCTTCTTCATGCTTTCAGACTCTCTAAAATTGAAAGCACCATCGAGCATTTACTTTCTTTGGCTCGCTAAAAATCCACGTGATTGTACCATAACGATGTTTTTAGACACCACCCTACATATTACAGTTCGGAAGCATTCCCCCATTGGGTCGCCTATGTTCAGATTATTCTACAATGAGTCTTCCTTGGATCCCCTAGATATCAAAAGTCTAAATCACCTCCCCCCCAAGTATTTTGCATCTATAGTTACATTCCCGGTATTACAAGCTATGATCCCTCTTTCATGAGTTAGTTTCATTTGCTGCTAGGTCAGCCCTATAGTCCTACTCTAAAAAAGGGAAGTTTGAGTCCTCTGTACTCCCCCTGCCAATGTTTCCCCATTCAGTGTTCCAGTCCCCAGATTGTCCCACAGCTTTGGTTATCCCCCTCGTGCTTCTTATCAAGGAAACCTTATTTCCTTGATAAGTTGCAGGTCTCCCTCTGTCGACGAAAACACACCTATTCCAGAGGATAAACTTAGAGGTCCTTGTATCCTGGTTTCATTAACCTCATTGATGCGTTCCTTGGACCACTAGAGAAGAGTCCTTAGTGCCTCTCGGGATGGTTGGGTCTCACGTGCTCAACTTCAGCAAACATCATCGCACCGTTGAGATTCGTACATGGTATTGGTTCTTATAGTATTTGGTCGAAGACCCTGGTTGTCACTTGACTCTAGTACATTGGTGAGTCGATTAAGGGACCCAGATAGGTTCATTTCCCTTATGATCTCCAGGTTGCATTGGAAATAGTGTTTAGAAGCCCCAACAGTTCTTATGTATAGATTCATGATTGATGCAGCATATTGTACCACATAGACTCTGACTCTACGTCAGTAAGTCCCCACAGTTATGTACTGTTCCAGAATCAGCAGGTTATCAGTTGTGAAGATATAGCATTCCATGAGAATTCCATGGGTTTGATGTATTAGTTCTTCATATCAGTATTGTATTCAGCCTCTTATTGAGGCCACCGTTATGTAACACCAGTTGTATATGATCAGATCTTGCATGTAGGAGCCTAGATTGCATTATTATTTTGACATTTTATGAGCATGGGGATGCCCGCCTCATCCATATAAATCTCACATATTCATTGCATCTCATCCATTGATGGGAACCATATTAATACAAAATCCAAAGCCACCACAGGCATCACTTATTCACAGGTCTGTCCACGATCCCCAAGATCCAATGATGTCCATCGACCATACGATGAGATCCTACCCTCACACATCAGGGGGAAAAATATTAACCCAAAAAATTGGTCATATAGCCTACACCATACATCTCCTAATCCATTCTACCCCTACACCCCTTTAACCGATATTTTTCTCTCAAATAAGCTCCAAAATACCCTCAAAGGGCTTAAAAACCTAGAAAAGAGCTTCAAAAGCTCAAAAAGAGGGCTAAAGTATCAAAAGGGATTAAAAACCCAAAAAGGAGCTAAGGAACAAGCGAAAAGGGCTTAAAACCTTGGGTAGGGCCCAAAACCCTAAAACAGGGGCTAAAAACCCTAAATGTTGAGAAAAAGGTATAAATAGAGGTGTAGGGGTCACCATCAAACACATGATTCCTCCTCCCCATCATCATAATTCCCATATGAGTACCTTGAGAGACCTTTCACTCTCAAGATATTCATCCCCCACAACTCCATTCCTCCATTTGCTCATTCCCTTGGTGTGTTGAGCCAAAGCTCCACCCATTCCCAGCCTATGGAGAGGAAACTTCCAAGTTTGGGCATGGTGGCCCTCTTTACCAAATAGGAAAGTATAATGATTCATGTTTGTTGTTTAATCTGTAGGTTGTAGATGTTTCATAATTGATTTGTCTTCTAATGGTTTATTTTAGGTTATCCACGGTTTGCATCTAAACTTTCATTGCAGGTTTCCTTCATCCACAGAGACTCTACCCTTTCATCCTATAGACAAAAGGGTAGGTGCTTCTACACGTAGCTAATGATTTTTCCCTACTACATGTACTGAAATATTTTTCTATGTACCGCTCCATTAGACTAGGGAAGAAATGTTCTAATCTCACTTGGAAAAATTAAAGAAGAATAATTAAGTGGTGAATTGGGGTCATGAGGCACTATGGTAAAACCAAGGTCCAAGGAAAAATCCATGGAGCAAGGAATTATTCTGTCCTAAAAATTAATTTTATTAATATTTAAAAATAATTTGGATAAGGGGGGTGCATTAGTGGTGGAATGAGTCCAAATATGTAGTGTAACTCTCATCCAAGGTGGAAGGAATCCTATTATGGAGGCATTTCATGGGTTGTAACTACCCGGGATAAAAATATCAAATATATGACAACCTATGACAAGAATCATATCCTATGACATCTGATGATAACTTATGAAAACCTATGTCATGTTTTGGGTCCCAAGTTTATCCAAGGAGGGCGCTAGAGGAGAGGGGGGGGAAATGCTATTATAACTTCCTCAAAACCATGCTAAGATTCTCTAATTTTAATTTCCAAGGAAGATGAAGGTATTATTTTTCAAAATAAAATCAGAGAGGAATTAAATGTGTCCCAATGTGTCATTCTCTCATAAAATAACATTTCTTAATATTTTATTAAATATTTGTGAGAGAATTCTAGAATGTGGGGGAAATGCTCCATGAATATTTATAAAAAGGGTGAAGACACAAGTGAAGGGGATTTTTGTCATTTTGATTTCGTGATATTGGAGAGATATTGTATATTTTCATAGATTGGGAGATGATCCCCTTTCTATATTGGGATATCTTCCCCTTACAACTGTAAAATGGTTTCGGTGGTGAAAGATTCCACCCTATCTAGTAGAGGAGGAGATCACATAGATCTCTTCAGTGTGCTTCACGAAAATTGATTGAGAGGAGAAATAAATTTCATATTTTTCTACATATATTTATTGTAGGTTTTTATGTTCATATATAGAATTTGGGTTGAAATATTGAAGGTGTGTCCAAGTTCAAGTTAATAGAACTGTGAATTTGCGGTGCTTCTAGAGTGCATTGTTTGTGGTGATTTATTCTTGAGGAGGGCGCACTTTTGGTTGTATAAATATAATTGGGAATGATTTAATGGTTGTATATCACTAATATTTGATGGAGGGTGCACTCTATGTGGTATGTATTAAATTTTGGGTCAAACTATTGCTTGTGGAGGGTGCAACAGTGGAAGGAAATCACTCATTTGGAGCAATAACTCTCCCTCTCTTCTCTATGCTTTTGTAGCAACCATTTATACTATCTTTGCAACACTTATTTCTATGCATTTAAATTTTATATATAATCCATAAATTTACTCTTTGTAAATGTTCCATTGATAATAAAAATTGCATTGTTATTCCCCATATGTGTTGCAATATTCAAGCACAATTTAATGTATGAGTAAATGGTAGACTATGGGAAAATATTTTAATTTATGGTTGTGTAAACTTAATGTTATAGCCTAAAAAATTAATATGAGTCCCTTATGTCTGTTATTAATAATTTTTTCTTGATTCAAGTGTATTTGGAAGCATTTGGGTTTGGATTGGAATCTCTACAGTTGTGGGTGGTCTTAATCTTATGTCGGTGTTAAGGGGGTAGAAGATCACTTTCTGGTTCGACCATTTTTTAGTGTTTATGGGTTTTAGAAACTATTCAATTTCATGAGGAGTGTCATTTCTAGTTGGACACACTTTTTTTTTCATCCAAAACGGTTTCCATATGCCCAAGTTATGTTCATTTTATCCGCCAGTTGAATTACACTTTTATGCTTGCACACCCTCAGTTAAAAATGTATGTGTAATATAAGTATCAATGTTCCAAGATTCTATATGTGAGTCATTTAGCTGAGTTAGGGTCTATTTGGGTCAAGTTGAATATTCATGTGGGAAATATGGGTCAGTTAGGAGTTGTTTTGGGAGAGATGGAAATCTAGTGTTAAGTGTGTGCAAATTTGAACTAATGCTCCTAGTTTCAAATCCAGTGGTTCTTTGGGGTCGTATTAGGGTCCATACCTTTGAGTTTGGATAAAGAATATTAAAATGGTTATTTATCAGCCTTTATTGGGCATATTATAGTGGTTTAACAATACATTCCTTTGGTCAACGCCATATTATTCATATTTCGATAAACATAATAAAGCCATTGTTTGGATAAATTTGGGAACCAATTTACTCCCTATTGGAAAGTTGGATCTAATGTGCCTAGATTTTTAATTGGGTACACTACAGTGGTATCATATCTTGGTCTTGGGTATATGTGGTAAATCAAATGGAATTCTGAAGAATATTTGAGATTATAACTTTAACAAGAAGACGTGCATCAGGTGATGAGGATGTTTTCTTCAATGGCTAGATTTGTAGATGGAAGAATGCTACCCACTTTCCTTCCTACATTTCCCATAAAGGAGGAGAATCCCAAGAAGAAAAAGTAATGAATGGACATGAGAATTTATTGAAGCACTTTGATAAGACACAACATTATTTATAGCATAGCTTGCAACAATGAAAATCCTTGTTACCAGAATGCTCTACATCACAACTTAGGAAGACGGCGTTTGGTATGTTTGCAAATAGAGCACCCAAAAGTTCCTTTGATGAATCTAGTTCAAAAGGTGGTGAATCTACTATCATTGTTCAACATTCAAATGTACATGAGGATATTAAAAATCATCCATCATGTCAGAGTCCCAAGAAAAATTAATCCATGTTCAAAAACTCTTTTTATCCATACAAAAGTTTGGATCAAAGGGAAGCACATATTGCAACCTTGAGTCTTCAAGATGAAATCAAATTAGAGGAGCATATCATCATGGATGGACCAGATGAGAATGATGAAGTAGAAACAAAAAGGTATGATTACAATTCTGAATATTCCAACAACCACGTTTCCTTGCAATAGTATGATATAGAAAAAAAAATATGTAAGAATGTTGGTCTTGCAGAGTCCTCTAATGTTGATCTTGTGAGAATCTTCTAATGTCGATTTGAGTGCAAAATAGGAATTGTGTGTTGCAAATTCGAGCCACAAAAATTATGATTTTGTACATCAGCCATTAGTGAATGTGAACAAGGCACAAACCTTGGAAAATAAAAGGGATCAATCAATTAATGAGATCTTGCATGATCCACATGAGTTGGATTGCCCCTTATGTGACGACATACACAATACTAGTAGGATGGCATTTCATGACTTAGAGAGTCAATTTTTAGTCATATAGGAGAATGTGTTACAAGTATTGACAATGACAGATGGTGCACATAAATTTATTGAATTACTTATGTGGAGGACTCATTTGGAGGAGAGCCATAAAGGTTTTGTTAAAGGGATCACTAGTTCCCAACTGTGCATCATTAAAGAAGAGTTGGAAATGATGAAATCAATTACTTGTAGCTATTTCTGGATAGTGACCTTCCTCTCAAGTTTGATGAAGACATGGCCATAGAAGTTGAGAAACTCCACGAGGGCTTGAGAGGATCACATCCTTCCTCATACACCTCATATAGTCAGTTATACATGGATGATTGAATTCATGATTTGAGAGAGGATCCTTATGTGAGTATTGAGCATGAAGAGCTTTCATTATTACATGTTGTTGAGGAGAGTATTGGAATGGAGTAATTTTTCTATACACTTGTTTTGCATCAAGAGGATATGAGATGCCTTTTTGGGAGAGATACTTATCCATGGAGGAGGTATATGAGTACATAATTTCATATGGACCAATCAGTAAAGGAGGATACACATCCATGGAATTGGTGGACAAATGTATGTCAGAGATGGATATGCATTGGGGTCAGATCATACCAGTTAATGTTCAATATTTTGAGTAGAAGCAAAGTCATCTATTGTTGTTATATTATTTCTTCATTGTACATGGCAGAACATGGGATTTTCATTTGATTTAGCTGTATGGGATCAATGACATTAATGTGATACATATGAATAATGTGAATATTACACAAGAGGAGATTCATGTTATATTGGAGATGCTTACAAAGGTTTGGATGACGATTGGGAGTGATGAACTTACAATTTGGTGGTGGGATCCTGGCATCCTTCAGAGTGATAGATTGTTCCAACTCATATTAATGATTGGAGGGGTGAAATGTCGAAAATGGGATCCTAGTATTATTTTTTTAACCAATTTAATAGTTGGCCACAGGAGGTAGATCAATCCGTTTTTGTTAGGAGCCTACCCATGTGGAGCAATGGATTAGTTTCCTAAGTGAGAGACCCTATGATGGATGGATACAATTTTTTTGTACTTGGTGGCTAGGGAGACTGTAGGAGGCTCCTTGTGTGGAGGCTATGCATTGTAGATGAGGATACAATAGGAACATTGGATTCCTCAAGTTCATTTGGGACCTTGGGATCTTTTTTGGACTCAATTGTTTCAGATAGGTTGTTGATATGATAGTAGGTTAGATGGAGCTATCTCTTGAGGGGATTGTTATATTTCATGAGAAACTAAAAGTCATGACTAGTTATCAAGACATACTTCCTTATCATGTATTCAACATAGAGTATGGCAACATGATGGTGGATTTCACTTGGATGTCTATGTAGGTCACTATCCATGGTGGTAGATTTAGTTTTGAAGTATTTTCATCTTGGAGATTTAGCAGAGGAGGATGAATACATAGTATTATAGTTGTTGGGGAGTTGATTGATTGGTTGCATTGTAGATTTATTCATCTTGGTGGAAATGGTTAGGAGGATTCCTATGAGAGTACCTTGCAAGACCATACATTTAACATAGTATAGTTCCCCTCCTTTTGATTGGTTTGGAACCATGATATTCTTGTCATACTTATTTTGGTTCAATTTGTGGAATAAAGAGTTGATGACTTGGTCCACTTGAAATTGCATCCTTATAAATAATTATCAATAACAAAGGATGTAGAAAGATTAATTATGCATAAAATATTGGGGAAGGAGAACATGTGTCACCCCCAAATTTAAATTGCTTAAGGATAAGAAATCTTGGGCAAGGAGGATTATAATGTCCCCAAATATTTTTTTGTGGATCACTCCATTAGATTAGGGAAGAAATGACCTAATTTCACTTGGAAAAGTTAAAGAAGAATAGTCAAGTCATGAATTGGGGTCAAGAGGAACTATGGTAAAACCAAGGTCCAAGGAAAAGTTCATAGAGAAAGGAATCATTCTCTCCTAAAAATTAATTTTATTAATATATTGAGATAATTTGGACAAGGAAATCACATTAGTATTCCAAATATGTGGTGTCAATCCCATACAAGGTGGAAGTAATTCTATCATGGAGGCACCTCATGGGTTGTAACTCCCCGAGGTAAAAATAACAAATCTATGACAACCAATGACATGTATGACAACTTATGAAAAGAATAAAATCTTATGACAACTTATGACAACTTATGACAGCCTATGACATGTTTTAGGTCCTAAATTTAACTATGGAGGGCACTAGAGGAGAAGGGTGGGACTACATGCTATTGTAACTTCCCAAAAATCAAGCTAAGATTCTCCAATTCGAATTTCCAAGGAAGATGAAGGTATTATTTGTCCAAATAACATAAGAGAGGAATTAATTGTGTCCCAAGGTGTCATTCTCTCATAAAAATAACATTTATTAATATTTTATTAAATATTTGTGAGAGAATTTTAGAATGAGGGGGGAATCCTCCATGAAAATTTATAAAAAGTGTAAAGATACAAGTGACCCAACAAAATTTGAACCCAAAATCCGATGATAAAATCCGATGAAATTGACTGTGTCATTGGATTTCACTTATGAAATTATGAATTTTGATCAATTTTTTTTAATTGATACATGGCACTGTCGGATATCCGATGACCCTCGAAAAACCGATGACTACTGTTGGATAATCATCGCTGTCCCATTGGATATACAACCATGCCATGTTAATGGTAACTATGATAATAATGTCAGATATCCGAAGAATTTTAAATTTTAAAAACTATAAATTACGGTAACATTTCGAGATGTTTGCTATACAAGCGACGGGATGCTGAAATTATATTCTTCGCACAAACTATTTTTCGTAAAATAATACACAACTATTTAAATTATTTTTGTGATTAAAAATAGTGAAGTGTGGAGCTTGATTTTTTAAGATTCATAATATTCATTCAAGCTCTTTATGAGAAAATGTCAAATAGCAATATTTTTTATCCAGACAAACAAAATCGATAATTGTTTGCTAGATTATGGGATGGATTGAAAAGAAAGGGTGATGGGAAATGTTATTGTCCATGTAGTTAATGCAAGGGATTTAAAAGGAGAATAATAAAGATCACAACAACCAGAAAACATTGTAGGGAACATGGACACGCTGTGGGGGGACATGAATATCATCCATTTGTAAGTTTTGCATTATATATGTTTTTATATTGTTTGCTTTTGTAAATGTATGTATTATTGTAATATTTCTTATATTAACTAATATCTATTGATGGTTTCTTGTAGTTATAAAGGAAACACATCCTATGACATATCGCCTGGAGGACATGCTTTCAGAACAAGTAGCAAAGGAACATGGAGGTACGAATAATAGAGAACAAGTTAATGATCATATTGAAGAAGATGATCATAGTGATAACATAGTTGAAGATGATGGTACAAATACATTGATCCATGATACAATTAATGTAAGTGTTAGCACCGAAAATGATCCCAAAGGTTGTGGAAGGCTCGCTCCCGGGTGACAGCAAAACCACTTTTGAAGAGAGGACTGGCCTTCTGCTCTTCCGAGAGGGATCTCTCACCAAATATTAATCAATGCCATATATATAGATATGCAAGTGAAACTATAAATTTTTTGTAAGATTGGTTGAAACAAAACCCAAAACCATTGGGCGATGGAGTCGAGATATACAACAAAATAATCAGAACTTAAATGCAAACGATTTCAACACAGGGGCAAGGTAGCCATTCGATCATAGTCAATTTATAATTTTCTGGTGGAAAGGAACAACCATGAACAGACCATCAACATAGAGCATTGTAAGAAATGAATTCTGTATTAACTTTAGAAGAAACTTTGGTGAATACCTGAAACAACAGACGAAGCATAACAAGTATGAATTCTGAGCTGTTATACCCTAAGTCTCAGATATGAAAGAAAACAAAATGGAAAGGAAAACTAGAATAACATTCACATAAGAAAGGAAATAACAGATTGTAAGTGCGAACAACACATGAATCCATGTATGAAAAATGTTGATCTTGGCTCTGCAATTATATTAAACTTCTCTTGAAAAACACACACAACAAAATTACAATGGTTTCAACCCTTTTCTCCTTCTTCAGGAGGAATATTTATAGCTATTTATATTCTCTAAACTGACATTCTGGAATCAAAATTCATTACAATCAGGACAAACTCCAAACGTGGCCTGCACACCATGATTCACATAAGACAACAAATAAATTGCGGAGTACTAGAAAAATAGGATTAAATCCCCTCCTGGATATCCCAGATGGTGATAGATATGCAAACACTGAAAGAGGTTTTTGTATTTGGGCATGTTCCCAACAAAACCCATTTCTTATTTTCCTCTAATCCATCTTGAGTTCCTCAGGATCAAATTTTGAAACAGATGACTCAGACAGTAAAACTGTAAATTTATGGAAAAATACCCTGTGAAGATATTTTAAATTATCTCAACTTGTGATACATGTGTAAAATATGAAGGAGATTTTTGTAGATAGGTATATTATGATTAAAAAAATCTCTCATTTTCCTGAAATTCAACTCCATTTAGCTGAAACAATTCTTTGAATGTGATGTCTAAAACAGTCCTTTGGAAACCCTAAAACATAGCCTGTAAAAATCACTTTGTTTATCCTAAACCATATGACCTGGGTAAAATATAAGATAGGTTATTGAACATGATCCTTTTCTTAAGATAAAAATCATTCAATTTTGGAAAATTATTTTTGGTTTTCTGGAAACCATTGATTGAAATAACTGACTAAAATAGTCCTTTCAAAATCTGGAAATTTTCTCTCTGAAGATGACTTCGGTTCTCTCAATCCATAACACCTGGGTAAAACCTGAGAGAGGTTATTGTAGATAGGTTTGTTATGAATAAAAAAATCTCTCAGTTTCTGGAAAATAATCTTGGTTCGGTGGGAACAACTGATTTAAAATAATGACCAAAACAGCCATTTTCCATAAAAAAAAACAACCATGCTCTACTACATTAATTTAGATACTGTGTTTGTGTGGATGTTCTCAATGCTGAATCCTTCATTTGTAGATTTAAATTTATGGAATTTATGCACCATTCTAAATTTTAGTGTAAGCTTCATTGGCTCAACCGCTTACAGTATAAAATTCCTTACCATCCATGCAATTTTAAACAAGCAATACTTCTCCCAAGTGAAAACGTTTTTACACGATTGAAATTGCAACTTCACAATGTGAAATTTATTTGAGCCGTTGGATGAAATGTGCTTTTAATATGGATTGTTGATTAATTTTTATTTTTTCTGCAAAAGTGATGAGTTGGTGTGCGAGCCCAATTTGACTTTATGCGAGATGAGATTTTAGGCCAACACTTTTTGTTTTATAAAGAATTTTGTTTAATATTCTTATAAAAACAAATTTTGTTTTTATAAAAATATAAAATATTTATTTTATAAATTAAACTTGTAAGCTGCCTTTATAAAACTTTGATTTTTTTATAATTCTCTTCCTTTCTTATCACGATTTGAAGTTGTGGTTTCACCCACACAAGTATGGCATGCGAAATTGATCGAGGCCGTAGATCTGAATCAGATCTCATCTCGACCATAGAATATTTTCAACCTTTAACACATTCCACAATATGGAAATGAGGATTTGGTCGAGCATGTCCGCTCGCGCGAAATGGTTTGGAGGAAGTGATCCACCTCCAATCAGTCTCAGCCTTTGGTTTTGAGTCCCACTCAATGCCTTCAACACACCTGTCGTTTTCTTCTTTGAAGGGGTGTTCACATGAAGTTCGAGGGAATGGGACCCTCATCGAACTCCTATCAGGCTATTAGATCACCCGTTAATAACAGAGTGTTAACAATTGGCTCCATGGGGGATTCTATCCTCGCAGTGAGGTAGCAAAGAACCCCCATATACCAAGTGCCAAAACCATTGGGATGCTCCCAATTTTATCTAAAATCCTCAACTTGTTCTGAATTGAACCACCAATTGAAACCATTCTGCAAACAAAATCCTACTCTTTCAACCTGTAACCTGTCACCTGTCCACATTCTGAAAACTGAAGACAACTCTAACTGCAAACCTAAACTTAAAAATTGAAACTGAAATCAAAACGAAAAGCGAAAAAAACTAAAAGCTGCTGAATGGAATGCTCAGCATGTTGAGCTTATTTATATTTACTTACCTACCCTACTTATTAAGAATCAACCTTCAATCAAGTAACTTCTGACTTCCAATGAAGCCACTCAAGCAAATGATCCCATAAACCAACTTTTTCTTCATGCTTGATAAAAAATAGAACTGAAGGACATAATGTCACAAAGTTATAATAAAGAAATTGATCTTTATAGTAGAGATATAACCAGCCATTACCACTGCCAAGATTCTCCATGTACTCTTCCACTAGATCATAAAAAACATGACAACCTTCAAAAAATTCTATCATTTGCTTACCATCAGAAGGATGTCCCGACTGTAAATTCCCTTGCATGCTATCAAACTGATCTTTAAAAGAACCATGCAAGGAAAACTCGTGACAATTTCCAGGCGAGACATCCACAACTTCATCTAAAATTTCTGATTTTAAAATTTCATATTCTTTATATGCTTCATCAGAAACCTCATTCATTTCTTCAATAGGATTGAGCAAATAGATCTCTTCTTGACAACAAAAATTCTGAATTTGAAAAACAAAAGGAAACATCCATTCGAGAACCCCCCATCTTCTTCTTCGTTATTCAACTCTTCATGGCATACTGCTGGTTTTCTAAAGGCTGGGATTGATTGCATAATTGCCCTTCTTGCTCATCATCCATTCCAAGGAAATTTATACATTCATCTACAATATCAGATTTCTGTTTGTGATCAGAAACTTTAAGTCTCTTTTTTAACCACTCAACCGAGAGAAAACACAACGACAAACAATCATCTTCAACATGTTCAGTTTCCACTATGTTTTCATACTTTTGATCTTGGATTGCAATGAATTTTTCTTCACTAACAGAAATTGTAATAGGCTGATTGCATTCTTCAGAAAACAAATCAGTACACCCATCTCCTTTCAAATCACTAGGCTGATCATCTTCTTCAAGCAAAGAGAGCTTCATATAGTCATGTAAAGCTTTAGGTGTAATATGAATTTGATCAACATGCAGAGGTCTTCCTTCAACCACTATTTCAAAATCTGATTTCTCTTTATTTTCATTTTGAGAAAATGAACATGTGGAGAGATCACAAGACTGGGATTTTTCAGAATTATCATCTTCTATGTAATCAATCACACAAGCATTGTAACTTTCAAGAGATTGCTGTTGTGAAAAGGAATTTTCTGATTGGGAAGGGGAGGCCTCTTCTTGTAACAAAAATTCGGAAGTTGAATAATATGAGGAAGAATTTGATTGACACTTGCAACCTCTCTCTTGGTCACATAGAGAATGGCAAGAATGCTGCAAATCATCATCGGTTTTAGGAAGAGAGATATAACTGGTTGAATCTAAGCTTTGGTCTATGTTAACTTCAACCAAGGAAGACAATACTGACTGCTGGGAGTTTTCTTGAATATCATGGAAATTGGATTGTCTTTCTTTTTGAGCTGAATATTCATGTTAAATATCTAAAAATTATTCATCCAAATACTGATCATCACCACGCTCATCTTTCACATTTTCAATGAACTCTCTATCTTATGTGCAACAGTCTCGAAGTAACAACAAAGAAGGATAATTCCTTTTGAAATGTTCATGAAATATGGTATGAAAGTCTTTGAGGATAAACTCCCTACTGGAAATCCCTCATACCAAGACCTTGCATATCCTTCTAAACTAAACATGAATAGTTTCATTAAATAATCTTCATGCCATCCCACTCCCGGCGTATGTATATGCTTATGAAATCTAAATAAATGGATGGCAGCATCATCACCCTTTTCATCATTGAATCTTGGAAGATCTATTTGCCAATTTACTAGAGGTATTTTATTGGGATAACCATGAATGGCAGCAAGATTCATAGGAAGATACCTTGCAACCCGATAAGTCATATTGATGGTGGAGAAATTGAATCAGCTCCTCAAACTTTGCAACCCCCTTTGATAGTGGAGCTTCCATAGAACATTACGAAGAATGGATCCTTCATAGATGGAGTCACTAGGTGAAAAGAGACATGAACTTCTTGATGTCTGACCATTGTTCACCATCAACAGTCAGATCTAAACCCTTTATTAAAATCCATGGAAGATTTGAGACATCTCCCTATATTTTTCTTTCTGACCACCGGTCTCCCCAGTGGAGTCACCTTCCAGAATCTTTCAGTGGAGTCACCAGGGCAAATGATATAACCTTTTTAAATGTAAGAAACTCAGTTTTCCCATAGAAATCCTTTATACTTTGAATCTTTGTCGTTCTTCCTAGGGATGATCTTCAACTCGTCCCCAGCAATAGTGCCAGTTTGTTAGCACTGGAAATGAGCCCAAAGATTGCGGAAGGCTCACTCTCAGGTAACAACAAAACCACTTTTGAAGAGAGAATTGGCCTTATGCTCTTCCATGAGGGATATCTCACCAAATATTAATCAATGCCAGATATATAGATATGCAAGTGAAACTATAAATTGTTTGTAATATTGGTTGAAACAAAACCCAAAACCATTGGGTGATGGAGTCGAGATATACAACAAAATAACCAGAACTTAAATGCAAACGATTTCAAAATAGGGGCAAGGTAGCCACTCGATCACAGTTGATTTATAATTTTCTGGTGGAAAGGAAGAACATGAACATACCATCAACACAGAGCATTGTAAGAAATGAATTCTGTATTAACTTTAGAAGAAACTTTGGTGAATACCTGAAACAACAAACGGAGCATAGCAAGTATGAATTTCGAGATATTATACCCTAAGTCTCAGATATGAAAGAAAACAAAATGGAAAGGAAAACTAGAATAACATTCACATAAGAAAGGAAATAACAGACTGTAAGTGCGAATGACACATGAATCCCTATATGAAAAATGTCGATCTTGGCTCTGCAATTATATTAAACTTCTCTTGAAAGACACACACAACAGAATTACTATGGTTTCAACCCTTTTCTCCTTCTTCAGGAGGTATATTTATAGCTATTTGGATTCTCTAAACTGACATGTAGGAATCAAAATTCATTACAATTAGAAGGACATCGTCTAACAAACTCCGGGCGTGGCCTACACACCACGATTCACATAAGACAAAAATAAAATGCGGACTACTAGAAAAATAGGATTAAAGCCCCTCCTGCATATCCCAGATGGTGATAGCTGTGCAAACACTGAAAGATGTTTTTGTATTTGGACATGTTCCTAACAAAACCCGTGTGTTTTTTTCCTCTTATTCATCTCAAGCTCCTCTGGATTGGATTTTGAAACTGATGACTCACATAGTAAAACTGTAAATTTCTGGAAACATGCCCTATGAAGATATTTTAAATTCTCTCAACTTGTGATACCTGTGTAAACTATGAAGGAGGTTTTTGTATATAGGCATGTTATGAAGAAAACCCTTTCTCAGTTTCCTTAAATTCAACTCCATTTGGCTGAAACAATTCTTTGAATGTCATGTCTAAAACAGTCCTTTGGAAACCCTAAAACATAGCCTGTAAAAATCACTTTGTTTATCCTAAACCATATGACCTGGGTAAAAAATAAGAGAGTTTATTGAGCATGATCCTATTCTTAAGATAAAACGCATTCAATTTTTTGGAAAATTCTTTCTGGTTTTCTAGAAACAATTGATTGAAATAGCTAACTAAAACAGTCCTTTCAAAATATGGAACTTTACTCTCTGAAGATGACTTTGGTTCTCTCAATCCACAGCACCTGGGTAAACATTGAGACAGGTTATTGGAGATAGGTGTGTTATGAATAAAAACCTCTCTCAGTTTCTGAAAAATCATCTTGGTTTGGTGGAAACAATTGATTTAAAATAATTACCAAAACAACCATTTTCCATAAAAAGACAATCATGCTCTACTACTTTAATTCAGATACTATGTTTGTGTGGATGTTCTCAATGTTGAATCCTTCATTTGTATATTTAAATTTATGGAATTTATGCACCATTCTAAATTTTAGTGTAAGATTCATTGGCTCAACCGCTTACAGTATAAAATTCCTTTCCATCCATGCAATTTTAAACAAGCAATACTTCTCCCAAGCGAAAATGTTTTTACACTATTGATTTGTTGGGCGAGTTGATGCTGCAACAACAAGTGTTTTAACTTGATCCCAATACAAAATTTGGCTGACTGAAAATTTCACTTACCTCATGCAAGTTCACAATGAAAAATGATCATACACCGTGGATTTTCCTTACCTTCCAATCCGAGCATCAGAACCTATCTACCATTTAACATCATTTCACAAATTGAAAATTTTAATTTCTTCATGCAACTTCACAATGTGAAATTTATTTGAGCCGTTGGATGAAATGTGCTTTTAATATGGATCGTTGATTAATTTTTAGTTTTGTTGCAAAATTGACAGGTTGGTGTGCGATCCCAATTTGACTTTATGCGAGATGGGATTTTAGGCCAACACTTTTTGTTTTATAAAGAATTTTGTTTTTATAAAAATATAAAATATTTCTTTTATAACTTAAACTTGTAAGCCACTTTTATAAAACTTTGATTTATTTATAATTCTCTTCCTTTCTTATCGCGATTTGAAGTCATGGCTTCACCCACACAAGTATGGCATGTGAAATTGATCAAGGTGGCAGATCTAACTTAGATCTCATCTTGACCATAGAATATTTCCGACCTTTAACACATTTCACAATCTGGAAAGGAGGCTTTGGTCGAGCATGTCCGCTCGCGCGAAATTGTTTGGAGCCATTGATCCACCTTCGATCAATCTCAGCCTTCGGTTTCGAGTCCCATTCAATGCCTTCAACACACCTGCCGTTTTCTTCTTTGAAGGGGTGTTCACATGAAGTTCGAGGGAATGGGACCTTCATCGAACTCATGTCAGGCTCTTAGATCACCTGTTAAAAATGAAGTGTTAACAGTAAGAATGGATGATGATGATGATGATCATGAAAATGATGACTTTGATGGTGTTCATGATTTACCTCTTCTTGAGAAGGCATAGAAACCCCTTTATGAGGGATCCAACACAAATATTCTCTCTGCTATATTGTTGATAATGGTCATTCAAACACATCAGTTACACAGATGTTAAGGTATGTAATATATTCCATCACATATATATGATTGTGCTAAAGGTTATCATTGTTCGTCTCATAAAATGATTGTTAATTCATAAGTCAAATTAATATGGATGAAATGTGTTTCATTAATCTTGTTTATATATAATATTATCTAGATTTTTATTTTAATTTGTTGTAGCTTAATAGCTTAAGTTTTGTTACCGCCGTCAAATATTTTACCTCGCACATATCAATATTTATATGCCATCATGAAAGAAATTGGAATGTAGTATGAAGAAATTCATGCATGCCCCGATGACCATGTTATATATTATAATCAGTATGAATTTGAAACTGAATGTTTGGAATTTCATATTAGTAGATATCGAATAGATCAAGTAACAAAAAAGGTTCCTTGCAAGGTTCTTTGTTATATTCTCATTATTCCATGTTTGCAATGATTGTTTAGGTACAAAAACATAATGCAATTTATGGATTACCATCGACAGAACATAAGTCAAGATGAAATTATTCGAATGTATGCAGAGTGTTCTGAATTTAGAGAAGAAGATTGAATCACTTCTCTCTAGTTTTTGTTTATAACAATAGATCTTGTAGACTAAGGTTTGGAAGGTTAACTTTTTAGGCATAGTTGGCCTTGTAGCATGACAATTCAACATAGTAAATTAACTTAAGATGTAGTAAGTTTTTTATTGGTAGATATTTGGTTTTGTGCTCATCTTAGAGGTTTAAATTAACCTTCTGATGCAAGAGCATCCTGCTCTCCATTCAAGTATAAGCTCAATGTTTGATCAGACCTAGAAGATGTCTTCATATTATGAATTAATAGTCCTTAGACTATTACATTGTAAATAAATCTATGTTGAGTATTCTTCTAGATCGATGATGAGTCATTAGGTGAGTGATGATTCATTAAATGAGTCATGTAACTAATCCCATGTCAAATGGTAGCATTCAATAAGGGTCAATGCTCTCATGAGCGAGTCATTGAGATAGGGTTGATTATGTTGCTATATTTAGAATTAGTTAGCATATTGTTGAGCATATTGGGGATCTGAACCAAATGGGTTCATGAATCCTATTGTATATATGTTTTTAATCCCTCAAGGAAAGGGGGAGAAGGGAGTAAAGGGAGAGACAAAAGTAGACAAAAGAGCTAGAGGCAGTCATTCAATCTGAATAAGGAGTGGCCAAATCATTGTAAACCAGGAAAGGATTGTTGGCAGTAGTTATACCAGACTAAGGGGATCATAATGTAGGTTCTGAGCTAATCATGAATGTACAGTTTCATTATACTGAAAGAAGGAAAGCCTATTTCAGTGTATATTTGTGTGTGATTATAGTTCTTTCTGAATGTATGATTTCATGAATTGAATGATTGATGATATTTGTTAATGATTGATAAATTGATGTATGCATAGTCTAAAATTAGGGCTTGAAATAGTTGAATATTAAAGAGGTTGTGTAAGACCACAAAGAGGTTGCACAGATCTGGAAAAGAGAGATTGATTGAATTTAATTGATCGAACCTCTAATCAATCAACGAAGAATTATGAAGTCGTGGGAGTCAATTTTAGCAGATATTAGATGGCTCAAAACCTCTCAAGAATATGGATCGATGACAGGGAAATATTCACGAAGTGAATATGAGTGGAAGATAAAAAAATATGCAAGGTTAAGTGAAGTTTCGTTGGAGATAGTAGATCGATGGACGAGATCAAAGGCACAAGAGATATAACTCTCCGGAAGAATTTCGCAAGAGAAAGCTATAAGGAAGATAAAGGATCCAAAAATATAAGATGAGATCCACATATGATCTCAGATCAGCGATCAAGAAGGAAGCCACATGAAATAAATGGTTGTAAAGAGTTGTATAAAAGGAATTGCGGGAGGGAAATTGCGTAAGTTCAACTTCTAGAAAATTAGGATCAGCAATCCTCAATCCGATTGCAGAAAAGAGTGTTGTGACCATAGAAGAGTGTGTGGTTTAAATTGATATTAGCCACGAGAGAGTGCAGAAGAAATCCTTGGAATTATTTACCAGGTTACAATATGCTAAAGGAAGTGGATTTGTACACAAGACACTTATGCTCCTGATGAAGAAGAGTTTTGAACTCTTAGAGGAAAGAGGAAGCAGTGGTAGAACCCATAAATCCAACAAAAGTTGGAAAAGAGAGGACTAGTGCATTTTATCAAAAGACAAGTGGACCTACAGAAGCCAAACAAAAGAGCAAAGGAGATGTTCGAAAGGTTATAGAGGAGAAGAACCAGAGATACCAAAAGGACAAGCTCAAGGAGAGATATCTTGTTAAGGTATAATAGACAAGTGTGGAGACTTGTTGAGGGAGGCTTAGGAAAGTAGTCCACAAGTGGACATGATGAAGTTCAAAAAAGAGAGGGAGATAGAAACAATGACTACTGAAGGTCATTGCAGGGGTTCATAGGAAAGCCACAACAAAAGAAAGAAGAAAGAAAGTCAATAAGAATGTAACACGGAGTTGCTAGAGTTAGAAAGATACATTTGGTGCTTCAAGAAGCGTATACAAGCAGTTGCAGAAGAAACCCATAGGTATGGTTGGGTAATTGAATTGAACTAAAACTCTCAAACCCACATGAATTCTAGAAATTAACCACAGTAAAATTGAATATCGAATAATGATTTAATTGCAATGATGAGAAGACCTTTTATAGGTCAAAATACACCGTTTCACTGAAAGGGTGTGATCCTATGTTTTAATTAATACTACATTAATATTAAAATAATATTAATGGTTGAATGGCTGAATGAATGGCTGAATAAAATACAAAGTGAATACGCCAAGGACCATGAAACAAGCACTATAATTAACAACTCCAATAGTGACCCCAAGTTTGAATGGAAAAACGATATTCTTTGGTATAAGGGGAGGATTTATTTGAACTCAAACTCTAAGTTCAAGGTTAAAGAAATAAAAGAATCCCATGATTCACCAGCCACTGGACATGTAGGATTCTTCAAATCTTATTATAATGCAAGAAGGTCATTTTTCTGGAAGGGAATGCAGAAAGATATCCAGCAATATGTTGTAGAATGAGACAATTGCCAGAGAAACAAAAGTGAAAATGTTTTAAGGGAAAATAAATATTTTATTATATAATAATTAATTATTATTCCTTAAACCTCACCATTCTTCATAAAACAAAATTCCTCCTTGAATAAGAAAAATTGTTGCCCCATGCGATTCTCTGCCATTATTAAGTTATCCTTTAGTAATTCAATTGTTTTTTGGGATTTCTCTAGTTGGTTCCTTACTTCTGGAAGATTAGTGTCGTTCAGAACTAACTCCTTCCAATTTGGAGGTTCATACCCATATAATGCTTGGAAAGCCACTGAGTAATCATTGTGGGTTAACATATGAATCATGTGGGTTTAGAAGTCTTTGTCTGCTTCAGTAATGAGGAAAAGGAAGGTAAGATGGCAATCAATGCAGGTGAATCTAAGGCAAAATATGTATGCTAAATTGAAATAAGAACTCAGGGCAACTGAGTATGAGATGGAAGTTTCATATTGTGAACCTGATTTGGGTCCTTTGCTTGGAGATGATGATGAAGCAGAAAATCAGAGACTAATTGAAAGTCTCATGGATTCTATAAAGAGTACCTATCAACTTATGGAGGATATGTCTGTGAGGTCAAATGAGACCAAGAGGTCTTATGTCTTTTAAAATAATGATTTGTTTGTGATTACTAGTTTTGTTGCAGATGATAGGAAGACTTTTGAAATTGTCTTAAAATTTGAATAATAAAGTCTCTCAAATGAGGAAAGGTCTGAAGTATTGCAACAAAAGGAACTCATCGATGAGTTGCTTGATGGAGGAAAACGGTCAATTGAAGATGATCTAAAGATGAAGGCAGAAAAAGAAATGTGAAAAGAAATTTCTATAGGGAAGAATCAAAATTGCATTCTGATGAAGGAAAAAGTTGAACAGTCACCTTGGACTGTCATGAAGTCTGAAGAAAAAGAAGATGTGATTTCCAAAAGCATGATAGCAAAATATAATTTTGTTATATTAAAATATGATACAGTATTCTATGAAGAGTGTATGCATCCTGTATATCGGACTATTGAAGAAATAGGTGATGGTGAAAGCTTGATTTTGTGCTCAGACCAATACAAAAGGACGATGCCGAAAAAGATATCAACAAGGACTTCAGAGTCTCATTTTTTTAAATCTAATGGTTTGTGTATGACTGCAGGTATTGAAGAACACTTAGATGATGTGTTTATGCATGTTGATAAGGAAATGAAGAATAGCATGGATGCTTTGGAAAAGAAAAGAAAGATCACATTTGGGCCATTAACAGAGGAATATGTTCACTATTGTGAACCAAAACATGGAATCATCTTGGGAAAATATGGTGTAGAAGAGGGACTAGCTGAAACCCTCATGAACTCTTGGGAGAGTTCAGATCATCAAAAGAAAGTGCTGATAAGAAAGTAAACGGGTGATGAAAATCTCAATATTTTTGAAATTAATGAATTGTGTATATATGTAGGGGTAACATGTGATGAACCTTGTGAGGTTGTCCCATAGGAAAATACTATATTGTCTCAAAAGGGTGATGAGTACTTAGGAGAATTTGTCGTTACAAAGTTGGCTACTGAAGGTAAAGAGAAAATTTCTAACCTCAGAGAGTATGATAAAGAATTAAAAATTCTAGAAAATTGGTTATTCAATCCAAGGATTGAAAAAGATGATTGCTTAATGTATGCAAGAATAGAAAGGTTTAGATACAACATTGGAGAGGAGAAGATAGGAATTCAAGGCATTGAATTGTCTTATAATGATATGATTTTGTTACAGCAGTCAAGGAAAATGGAAGACCAACATAAATTTGTGGAGCAGCGTGATATACCTTATAGTTGGGGTATGATTTTAGATTAAAGGAGAAATCCTAAAGACATGAGGATTCCGCAAGTAGTGGGAAGCAGCAAAAAGACAAAAGACAAGCAGGTGTACCAGCCAAAGGATAGACTGGACATGGAGATTGAATAATTAAGGATGTTGATGGTGAAAGTATCTCAGAGAAGGAATGAGGAAAGAATGAATATTTACATCATCAGAGAAAATAGACAAAACAACAACAGAAGATAGATGACAGAAGAAGATTGCAAATGAAAAGTGTTGGCCACTTTTCCCCACTTGCGCAACCCAGGTTCTATGCAGCCCGCCAATCCAAAAACTACTCGAGATATCGACCCGATAGAGCAAGCCCCATCGAAAACACCTGTGAAGCAAATGCAGTCTCACCCGAGATATCTCATAGATGGGTAACTGCCAGAACCATGTTTCGATGATTTTTAGGGAAGTATACTCCCTTGGCTCGCAGACAAGGAGCTCAACGAAGGTAGCAGGATGGTTGGATGGAGGATTCGGTTCTGCATGACTGAGCACAACTATATGTCATCGTGCATGACCTAACTTTCCTTTCCACCTCACAGCTGGCGCAACTCATGCGGTGCAGCTGATTCACATCAATTGCTTCTACGACTTAAGTCAGGATTCATAACAGGAATTATACAGAACAAGATATATAGAGTTTCAATTCTGCAAGGCATTATGTTCATACATTTACCAACTACAAGAAACTGATTCTGCATAGATTCTCTCGGCTTTCCTTAACCGGGAAACAACTTGAGTTGTCGATTGCTGCCTTTGTTGCAACACTTCCAGAGGCGTGTTGGGATGCGGGTTAGTTTTCATCTCCTGGATCTGCTTCTGGAGGTTTGCAGCTAGCTTGGATAGATGTCTTAGTTGATGCACCAGTTTAGCCTCAGCCTCTGCTTCCATGTCAAAGAGTTGCATCACTTCCTCTTTTATTGCTTGTTCTAGTGAAGCCTGCCTCTGGGCTTGGGGTGCCAGATCTACGCACTGGCGGTTGATAATTTGTTGTCACTCCCTTGCTTTCCTGGTTTCCTTAGCTGCCTAAGATGCAACTGTATTTTCTCAGATTCTAATTTCTGTTGCAGTAACATGTTGAATAGATTATATCTGTGACAAAGTTAACTTTGAAAAATTTAAAATCAATGTGTCCAAGTTATGGATACTTTCCTCGCTATCTTCGCTTTTCTTAGACATTTCCTCCATAGGTATTTCTATCGTTAGGGGCGAGAGCATTATTGGTGCTACTAAGGCATCTAATTGGGTGACACCATAGGTTCTATCCTGCATGTTGTCTCACACTTCGATGATAGTCTGCGTGATTTGGTTAACCTTTGTGGTGATGGTTGCTGTCCAATTGGTTTACCTGGTCATGATATTTCCCAAAGTTTTGTTTGTAACTTCGGCAACAATGTCGCACAGAAGGGTCAAGTCCATGTATGGTATGTCCCTGACATGGGGCCGATTAAACTTTTGCCTCTTGCTATATGGGAAGCTTAATGTTTCTTCATCTTCCTCCTCTTGCATGGGCTGCTTGCCCCTCTTTTTCCTGGCTTGGTCGGTGCTCAATTCCTCACTCATAGCAGGGTCATCTAGGTTGGAATTGGGTAGATCACACTCATCTTCTGCTTCATCTTCTTGGGAGCCATCTTGGGGCTCCTGCATACTAGCATTGGCGCCATGTTGGTTTGGGTTCTCTACTAGATTCTCCCACGGGACTTGCTATTGTACAGGTACCTTCTCATGATGGGTAAGCCATTCCTCAGGCCAATCATTGATTTCTCATTCAATATCTGCATCCCTAAGGATGAAGAATGTCAGAAGCACTTGCTTCTTAGGGTCCCCAAGGGGTTGCAAGATGATGTTGTGCTGTGCTGCATGAATTGAATGAATGGATACTTTGCAACCATTGCAGGAATCAGCCGATACTGTGTATGCACAATTTTCCAGAGCATTTCTCCCTATAGGAAAAATTTAATTCGGGCATCAGTCTTGTGCTTGTTGTCCTTATGGTCCCAGAGGTTCTGGTAAGGCCTGCCAAGGAACTCTACAGGGATATCCATAGGCTAATAGTCTGGTGGCAGAGTCCATACTGCCAAAGAAATTAAAATTAAGAGCCAGGAGAAGTGAAACTTAGATGTAGGTTGTTCTTGTGCTTCTCGTGCATCGTCCAACATTTTTTTCAAGGGGAAATAGGACCAATTAATGTGCACACTATGTGCACATTTTTTGGCAAGTTCTACTGTTGCGGCCGTGCACTCATTCGGCCTAATCTTGCACAGGACCTTGCTACACAAGATCTTTGCTGCTGCTTGCACCAAACTATCCTCAATGGAGCTGATGAGAAAACCCTTTCCGCCGCGGAGGAGCTGATACTTAGCCTTCATATCATTTTTATCTATCTTTCCCCCTCATTATGTAAGTATGGGGCTGGGTCGAGTCCATTCCATGGTAGAAGTGTAATGGCCGAAATCAAGTTCACCGTCACCTCACATGGTTTGTTTAGCCAAAGGTAGCCACCATGGAAGAACACAAGCAACTGCTTAACATACATTCCGACTAGTCCAGAGTGGCTGAAATGGGGCGTAAGGAGCAGGTTTAATATACTGGACTGCTCTAATCCGCATGCATACTCTAGTGCAGAGACAACATCTACCTCCAGTGGTTGGATGGCATTTACAACCATGAATTGATCTCTGGAGATGTCTAGCTTTCGAGTGTCATAGTCTTCAAACTTTAATACCTAAAGCTTGGTCATGATGGAATCCCAGGGTTTTGTGCCATCCTGGGGTTTTGTGACACTATCTAGAATTGTGGGTTCTTCTAATAGCTCTGGAATATTCACCGTTACTGCTATGGCACCGGTCCTCCTAGGCGATACATAGGGCGGCATTAATTTCTTCTCTTCTTCAGTGAGCTCTATTTTCGGTGATGATGGCTGAACCGGTTCGGCTCTACGAGATTTTGGTATTTTTGCTACAACGTCAGAGGAACTGGGGGGGTCAACATTCAAGGGTTGCATGGTGACAAAAACTTGGGCCTCCACTAGTTGCAGTAGTTGTGGGGAGGTAGTTATCTATGTGAGCTTAATCTCTGCTTGTGATGGAAGCAGCAGACTTTGCAACGACTTTTTGACGATCCTCAGTCTTGGTACTAATTTCAACTTTTCCTGGGTCTTCTTTATCTTCTAGGGCATCCAAACTGGTTCAAGATGTCCTTACTGGAGTGATCACTATTACTGAAATTTTTTACTGAGTAAGGTCTTTGGATCTGAAGGATGGCTCGGTTTGTGCAATGGGCTTGGCTCTTTGGTTTGCTGGCTTGTCAAAGAAGTGTAAAGGTTATATGGGAGAGTGTAAGGAATTCTTATAGGTGACGAGTCTTTAAGTTAGGCGTATCATATGGGATCGTCCTTTGCATGCTTAAGCTCCATTATGCATTTGTTAGAGTAGTTAAGGGCACTCTACCAGATGGGACCAAGAACTATGTCGCCTTTCTCCTTGGGCGTGCCGCTTTAATGCTACTGAATGTTTAGAAGTGCCGATTTTTTTCGAATTTCCCATGCCCTTACCGACTGTCAATGCCTACTAGTTGTTTGTCACTTTTGGCCAGCTATCTTTTCCAAAAAATAAAAAATTTGCGCATCACAGCTTTATGGGACCATGTCGTAGTCATTGTGATAGGGTTTTAATCAACTTCCATTGATCATGCCCACTACCAGTGTTCCATCTAGCTTATGTAGTTTTACTATGCCTGCTTCAATAATGTGTGCACCTACATATGGACCTAACCAGTACGTTTTGAGCTGACCCGTCTTCTTGAGAAACTTACTATCATACATCAGAACAATTCCACCAAGCTTGAACTACTTTGTTGTGATGTGGTGGTCATGCGAGGCTTTTTGCAACTGCTTTTCCACATTTTGATGGAAGCTTTCTTTAAAATGGTCTTCTTCCATTTGAACCAGCTGTGCCAGCCTCTCTTCTACAGCACTAGTATCTCTCATCTTTGTTATCGCAGCAATTCATAGGCTCAAGACAATATATTCCATGGGCACGACTGCTTCTTGTCCATAGACTAAATGGAAAGGGGTGTATCAAGTTAGTCGTTTGCATGTTGTTCTATAGGCCCATAATACCACTGAGACTTTCTAGTCCCAGTCATCTCTACGCTTATTGCATACTTTGGTCAACACATTCTCGAGTACCTTGTTGAATGCCTCGATAGTTCCATTTGCTTGAGGATGGTAGGGTGTTGTTTTCTTGTGTTGGATTTGGAATTCTGCAATCAGTTCAACAATTAGCTTATTTACAAAATGTGTACCTTGGTCGCTGATTAGGATTTTGGGACAACCAAATCTTGTGACAACGTTATCAAAGAGGAAGTGGGCTACAACTGCTACAGTACAATATTTTACAGGTGCTACCTCTGCCCATCTTGTCAAGTAATCTATAGTAGTGATGATATAATGTGCACCAGTCCATTTTCCCTATGGACTGATAGGGATAAAGAAATCCACTTCCCATTTATCAAAGGGATGTAGTGTAATTTGTGGCGCAAGTGGCATTTCATCACATCGCGATGGTTTTCCCGTTCTTTGACACTTATCCCAACTGCAATAGTATTTCCTTGTATCCATATGTACTATTGGCCACCAGACTCTGGCTTTCAAAATCTCGCGCATTGTTTCTTTCCTGGAATAGTGTCCTCCTAAGACACCCACATGTGCTTCTGCCATTACCGATTGTCTTTCATGATCCAGGACACATCTTCATAGTATTTCATCCAGTCCCAACTTATAGATTTGTCCCACAATTAGCATGTAGTCTGAGGCCTTGACAACTAGATCTTTCTTTTTCCATGTTGAATAATCTTCAGGTGCATACCCTATCTTTAGTAAGTGAATAATCACATCGAATTCTTTATCGACAACATCTATAGGAAACAGTTGCGCATCTGGTAAATTGTCCTCTAGGCTGGTGGGTTCCTCCCCACTTTCAATTCGCGATAAGTGGTCGGGCCCAACATTAGTCATCTTGGCTTCACAATTACTTCAAAGTTAAATTCTTGAAATAGGAGGAGCCACCGACAGATTCCCCCCCCAACAATGGCTTATTGACCAGGTACTTTAGCGCATAATGGTTAGTAAACATTTTGAAGTGTCCACCCAATAGATAATGTTTGAATTTTTGTGCATAGACCATTGCAAGCCCTTCTCTTTTAATTGTGGTATAATTTTTCTTTGCCGTTGATAGTTGCCTACTTGCAAATGCGATCGGGTGTTCAATTGCGCCATCTCCTGGTTGGGTTAAAACTATGCCAAGTGCAATTGATGATGCATCAACATGTACATGGAATTCTTTTTTCCAATCTAGAAATATTAATATTGGTGCAATAGCTATTTTACCCTTCAATTTATCCAGACTCTCCTGGCAGTTTTCATTCCACTCGAACTTGGAATCTTTTTTTCGCAGCTTCTCCATTGGGGAATTTATCTCTGCATACCCTCTTATGAATTTCCTATAATACCTAGTATGTCCCAATGTGGACCTGATTTGCGTGACTGATGTAGGTGGAGGCAAGTCCAGGATAATTGCTACCCTTTCAGGGTCGACTAGGATCCCATCGTGGCATACTACATGGCCCAACAGTACACCGAATGGTGCACAAAATATGCATTTTCTCAAGTTCAGCGCAATTTGATACCAGTGACACCTTTCCAGCATCATGTGCAAATTTTCAATATGGTCTCTTACCAGAACAAATACTGTCCAGTCATCAAAGTACTTCAAGAAACTTATGAATGAAATATTTGAAAGAAGATACTACTATTATAGAAAAAATAGCAGGGGAATTTTTAAGGCCAAAGGGCATTATCATGTATTGGTAGTATCCCCATTCTGTTACAAATGTTGTCTTGTGTCGATATTCTTGCGCAATTCGGACCTGATGGTATCCTGAGAAATCATCTGTGAATGAGTACATTTCTTCTCCACCAACACTTTCCAAAAGCTCATCCATGAAGGGTGTAGGCAATGGATCATGCAAGCAAGCATCATTTAGTTTCCTTAGGTAGACACAGATTCTGACTTCACTTGTCGCCTTCTTGTCCTGGATGACTATGGGGCTTATCCATTTCAATTCTTCAACTGGTTCAATAATTCCTGCCTCCAACATGCGATCTAGTTATGCTTTTACTTTCTTCTTATAACGTGGGTTTAATCTGTATGGTCATTGTTTCACTGGTCTTACATCGGGTTTGAGTGGAATTTTCATTTCACCCAGATCCCCTACTATCCCCTTCATTTCCCTAAAGTTTGTTGGGAATAGGTCTTGAAATTCATGTAATAAATCAGTGATTTTGGCTACTATTTCTTCATCCCAGTAGTCTCTAGTGTTGGCAAATTTCGGATTGTCCTCCGATCCAATGTTAACCTTTTAATCTTTAGTGGCTTAATGAACTGCTCACTGGAAATGCCTCTTCCTTCTACCTCACATGATCCTTCTGATTCTGGAATATTGATGTTGGTCAGATCATCATCTGGGTCCCCAAAGAGATTGTAGCATGTCATCCAATGTTGGATTGTCTCACAGCATTGGTGGGAATGTGTATCACAAGGTTGAGAATACACAATCTCCAGTGGGATCTCAACGAATATTTTCTCCTTAATAGTTTTCAGCGCAATATCCACTGTAGGTTGTTCATCCGCAAACTGGAATGTGTAAGTGAATTTCTGCACAACTTCTTCCCATTCCCTTGTCTCCTAGCATAGCTCCATCGATGCATACCAGACTGGTGGTGTCGTCTCAAGAGTATGGATGAAATGGTGAACCCATTCCTGGCGAGGGTAGTTAGAGAATGCTGTGGAACATTGTTCTAAGTGTTCGAAAGGGTATGACAACCCCGTATATCTTTGGGTTACATTTGTAATTTCTTCCAGCAGCCTTCTGCACTACCTTACTTCTAGCAGCCTTCTGCACTACGACCATTCAGTTATGGTCTTCTTATGTGTACCCCACCATCATGCAGGCATAGCTTTCAATACAAAGTCTAGTGTAGACAGTCATTGTGGCTCTTTTACTAGTTCTTCAAATTCAGTCAAGAAATTTTCCAAGTTAGGCAATCCTTCATATGTCGGCAATGGTCACGATTGAGTTCCTACTCATATGACAGACTTAGTTATCCTGGAACATTTTTTCGACGAGACTTCATGCAATCGGTTTTTCCATTTCTCCAATGCCTCTCCTGAGTCTGATGTACATGAACTCTCACATTTCCAACTTAGGTTATCGTCTGTAGTAGGATTAATATAGTCTTCTTGAAGGGTGGTTATATTCTAGATGGTGTCAATATGGTCACCATGCCCTTCGTTGAACACTGTTTCAATGTACCTGTCTCCTTCTAGCAGGTTAAGGGGCGCAACTACCCGCATCTCATCATCTTCAAATGATAGGATCCTTCTTTTGAAATTTATGATCATTTGGTTCTCCATTTCCCAATCAATCCCAAGTAGTGTAGGGTATGGGGTGGTATCATCTACTATATCTATGACTTTGAATTCAGCCAAAGTGCGTAATCCTTCGATATCCACTTGAACCTGACCCAGCCTACCAACAGGGAGGACCTTTGCTTGATTTGCAAGCCTTAATTGAATGGGGGACCATTATGTTATCTCCCAAAATAAATTTATTTTCAATAAGTTCACTCATACAATTTATTTTTGATAGGATAAATATTTCAAGTCATATTATGAAAGATATTGGGATGACTAACAAATGTGGGGTATCTGATGTTCTCTTATTTGATAAATTTGAAATTTTTAGCTTTCGATGGCTTAGGAGAGATTTTCCTTAACTCATTAGCCACTGAAAATCCTAGCTTTCAGGAGTGAATAGTTTAATGCAGGACTATGATTATCCACCAAAATATTTCTCATCACGTTCATATTAAAATTATGGAAAAAGGACTTTCGGTGGCTTAGGCGAGTTTTCCAATAGCTCATTAGCCACCAAAAAGCTTTGGTTTCGGCAGCTTAGCGAGTGTTTGCAGGAGGACATTAACCACTGAAAGAAAATGAGATACATTTTTGGAAAGGGAAACTTTCGATGGCTTGGGTGAACTTTCAAATAGTTCATTAGCCACTAAAAGCCCTACCTTTTGGCAACTAATCAATGAGATCCGGAAAGACAGTTAACCACCGAAATCCTATTGATCACGTTTATTGAAAAGGGAATTCTGGTGGCTTAGGGAAATGTACCAACTGTTCATTATCCACCAAAATCCCTGCTTTCAAATGCTAAGACCAAAATTTTAGGGTGCTCCAAGCCACCAAAAGTGGTGTTTTACTGTGAAAAGTCATTTTTTTAAACAATGATTCTGAGCGATTCGAGAATAATTTTTCAAAACGCTTGGAATTTTTATTCCTAAGAGGTCAAAGGAAAATAACCTCTCTTAGTTTTCCTACAGGTGTTTCATATTGGGAGAATCGAATCCATCTCTAAGACCTAATTTTCAGATCTCAGAATTTCCTGTTTGACACATGTTTTTGAAATCCATATCTCGGGCAAATTAAAATGAATTCCAAAAAACTGAGAGAGGTTTTTTCTCAAAACAAACCAATATACAAAAAAAAAATTCAGTTTATACACAGGTTTCACATATTTGAAGGACCAAATCCATCTTTGAGCCCTAGTTTTCAGCAGTTTGGCCAAAGTTTTAGGGCAAAAGATAACCTGTCAGCCCTCCAGGTGGCATTTTTGACCTCATCTATCAGTCCATGAAGATTTGTTGCAGATATTGAGGAGTTCAAATATCAAACGTATGTCCCAAAGAATCAACCGAATATTAGGGAAAATACATGAACTAGAGGTCTTAGAAGGAAAATCCAAACCCTAACCCTAAAACACATCTTGCGTTGGAAACCCTAGCAGAGGC
This sequence comes from Pseudotsuga menziesii, assembly GCA_001517045.1. Classification (NCBI taxonomy): domain Eukaryota; kingdom Viridiplantae; phylum Streptophyta; class Pinopsida; order Pinales; family Pinaceae; genus Pseudotsuga; species Pseudotsuga menziesii. The sequence continues at coordinate 113,503 of LPNX010380079.1, forward strand.
AGGAGCAAGCTTGTAGGATCTAGAGGCTCTACAGGTTGAAGAAATCTAAGATTGATTAAGGATAAGTCTAGGCTCTATAGGATGGTAAGAAGTTCAAGGCTACAAAAGAAAGATTCAAACCCTAGAACACACCTTGCGCTGGAAACCCTAGCATAGGAAGCTATTAGCCTTCAGAATCCGGAGGTAGCCCATGATATTGTTGATATTCCAAATCTTATGCAAGTTGAGAAAGTACCAAAAGGATAGGAGTAAAGTGTAAGAGTATGATTTAAAGGATAAATAAAATTTTGTAGAAAACATAGCTTTTGGTGGCTTAGGCGAATGCAGTAGTTGTTTATTAGTCGCCGAAAGTAGAGCTTTCCGAAGCTAACAGACCCATGATTCTGCCTCCTTAACCACCGAAAGCATAAAAGGGTGCCAAAACATGTTTTGCCATGTAGAACTAGTTTTGGCAAGTACAAATACCTTAAGGATGAAATATAAAGCTGATATTTGTTGGAAAACACCTTTGGGAGAGGCCTGTTCCAGTTTTGTGGATACAACCATGGAGAAAAGGGTCACAAACCCTACCTATTTTTTACCAATAGTGGATTATCTGTCAGATGACAGGTTAAAGCTATACTTCAGTTCTCACTGCAGTCATCAAAAATTTCAACGAGTAAACAAGAGTTAGCATTAGATAGACTAGTAGTTAAATTAGGGTTTCTGACCTAGTTTTGCAAAAAACATTAATTTTATCTATTTTTAGTAAAAAAAATCCAATTTTTCAAGATCTAAATACTTTTGTAAAGGCTATAAATCCTAAGACTTATTTTTAAAAAAAGGTTCCACTTCGGGGACTTGTCGACCATTACTATTGTCAAGCTTGTCATATTGCTCATGGCCTAATATAAGCTCTTTTGCTATCATATGTTCAGCTTCCATTTCTTGTCTATTTTGTGCTTATGCTTGAATGTGTTATTTAGGTTTATTTAGGTTAATTGATGTCTGATAGTTGTCTTCCTATTGGCATATTGATGATTTGAATTACTGGTACTTTCCTTGTTATGATTAGCCATTTACATATATCTATTTTATGTATGAATCTGCCAGCATGATAAGTTCTCCATCTCTGCACCATATTATCAAACCTCTGAACAATGGTAGTTAGGAGCCTTATACCTGACTGAATTTCATGCATGTCTTGAGAGTGTGAGGTCCTATAGGTCACTTGACTTGATCCACTTAGAAAACCATAAAAAAAAGGTTACCAGACATCCTTGAGCTACAACCTAGAGGATTTTCCTGGAGTGATAACAAATTGGCGCCATTGCTGGGGAGAGGAGACTGAAGCTCAGCTTCCCTAGGAGATGACATAGATCCTACTTTGATGATAGACAAATTTTGGACACTATTCTATTTGTAATCATCTATCTGGTGACTCCATTGGAATAAGGTGGCTCCAAGAATACCAAGTACCAGAGAAAACCCTAAAGGGCCACCAGTAACACCTGTTTTAGATCCAAAAGAGATTCTAAGAAGAGCTAGGGTTTCGCTAAGGTAGAAATCCAGAGCTGTAAGGGTAGATACAAAAGCTATTTCCTGAGGTATTTCTGTTGTTATATCAAATAGACCTCCATTTCAATCTTCTTATGCTAAATCATCTAGATCTCAGAAGTTTATAAGTAAATCAGAAAATTTTAGGGCTGAGGAATCTTCAAGCACTGCCGCTTGTAAAGATCTCATCCCTGGCGACTCCAATGAAGAACTATGGCTCCAAGAAGGGATCATACCAGAGAAAATCAAGAGAGGCCACTAGCAACACCTGTTGCAGACAAAGAGAAGGTCATCAGAAGAGTAAGAGATCTACAAAGGAAAACTTGCAGGGCAGCAAGGACATCTAGATCAGATTTGTTTGTAGAGGGAGATTAATTAACAAAGATTCCTTGAAAAAGGAACTCATCTCAAAGATGCTTTTTGAGGGAAGTGGTCAACATAACAACTCTATATTACTTCTATCCGAATTAAATGTAGATGAATGTGAAGATATGTTCTTTCAAGGAGATAGTCCATAAAAGGAGAACCTCCATGCCCTGTACAAACATATATTAGCATAAATTGCAGTTTTGTATTTGCTGCATATGCATAATAGTTTGTATCATTCTTGACAACATTGAAAGGCCAAAGTCCAATGGGCACCAGAATACATATGAAGTTTGTGAATGGAAAAAGGAAATTTGGAACTCCTCTGAATTAAGTTTGTGTAGTGTTTGTTGTTATGGATTACAGAGACCTATGCATTGGCTTCTTGAATGTAATGAGGACTGAGAGCATTAGACATAGACTCATTAAATATGCAAATATTATAGTTGAAAGGGGGTTAGACCAGTAATAATAACACCTGCAAATCCAAATACACAACCACCATAATCTCCCCAACATTCTACATGTCATCATACTTGCTATATGTGATGTATGTTTCTAACATATTTCCAGAGATGTGAAAGCATTGGTGAGAAACCATAGTGCCCATCCATGTATATAGCCAAATCCTTTAGGAACACACATTTATAATACATTATATAAATATTTGTGAGCATATCATAGTGCCCATGTATAACATGATATTTTGTGAGCCTACCCAATATGTGTTAGGAAAAGGCAATGCAAGCAATAAGTGAGAATGGAGACTTGTATGTAACTAAAAGAGGGGCATACATTAGAATTTTTAGGGCTACTAAATTCCCACACCTATTACCCAAACTCATTCTTGACAAGCATTTTCTTTAGGAAGTAGGAAAAATTTACAAGTTTTTTGCTTATAAGTCTTTCCAAGTTTTTTGCTGGTATTTTGCTATGTTTTTGCCAAAAAATTTCCCGGCCATGGTGGAGGTAGAATCAAACATGTACTTGTCAAACCTATCTTCCTCCAAGGAGGGAAGTTTGGGAAGGCTAGAGGAAAGTGAGACATCCAGGATGTCTACAAGGGATAGATCAACTAGATGTCAGAAGATCGGAAGAAAACTCAATACATGCATGTAATTTTTTCTTAAAAGAGGGGGGTCATGTTCCTATGATGATGAGACAGTGGGAGACATCGACGTGCCCTTAAGGTACAAACACCTAGTGAAACAATGGGTTCCTAGGGATCTTCCTCAAGTAAACACTAATTTTTGTGTGAATGAGAGGATATATAGAATTGCACCATCGTCATTGCATGGATTGGGGTTGTTTTTCAAGGATGATATAAAGGTTGGATACGATAGATGTACAGAATTGATGGAGTATGTTGGACCCTCTTACAACTACAGTGATTGGATGCGCCTGGTCCAATATACATGAAGTATGCGTAGATATGGGTTGTCAGCGAATTATGTACAACTAAAAGACATAGCTCAAAATAAAGGGGCAACATTGTACATAGACGAAAGGCCAAAACAACTGGTAATATTGTGGGGTTTATAAACAGTACACAACTGGGGTCTACACTTAAGCAACCCAACTGCATATTCGAGTCGCGTGAAGGAAACTGTGTCTTTGTATGTGCAATTAAATCAATAGCTGCTGGCGAAGAACTGCTTATTAATTACAATTTGAATCATGTAGATACAAACACGGTTAGTATGGTTTTGTTACATCCAACAATTTAACCAACCTTTTATTAATTATTTTAACATCTATAGGATTTTTCGTTAATATATAATTATAATTTTCTATTTTTCTGGTTTCATTAGGTAATTTTTAGTATGTTTTTTATGCAGGGTTCTCTTAGCGGCACCTCCCTCTCCGTAGATGTTTTTAGACCTGATTCAAGGTAGTAGGTATACATCGATATTGCCAATGCAATAAATTTAGGATGGACAAACATATCTATTGTTATGTATTTTCATTAGTATATTTGGTTCATTTATATAATTTTATCTGTTTTCCATGTAGAGTGTTGATCAGTGAAGCCAACCAGCTATTGATCATCCCACTGTAGCATCAAGGAAACAAGAAAACATGAATGTAACTCTCCATTTCAAATACTTTAAAATCATAAACATGTATATTGTGTAGCATAATGTTTATTTTGTTATGTATTTTTTCGTTTTTATGTTTGTGTTCAAGATGATAATGTTGTCTACCTTTTTTGCAGGTTGACTGGGGAAAGTCCCCAACTGTTTATCAGATGACTGGATCCTCAAGGAAACCTGTAAACCTAAATGTAATTCCACATTCTAAATACTTCAAAAATGTACACATATAAAACATGTATTTGTTAGCTTTTACATATTGCGTTCATTGTAATAATGTTCTCGACTTTTTTTGTAGGTGGTTGATTGGGATAAGTCCCCTGCCATTTATCAGACCTCACCCTTGTCTAGGAATCAGGTAATCCTAGATGTAATTCTATGAATCTATCACGATAGATAATTTGTTTTAATATAATTGTTTTCGCACACTATTTCTTCAAAGACTAAGTAACGTATTATATATTTATATTGTAGACAGGGGATTCGGTTTATGAAACACCGTCTCAACACTCTTTACAGAATGAGGTCTCCCAATTGATGAGAGATAGTGCAATTAGAGGGTTTGCAGACCCATTGAAGGTGCTACAAAAGACCACGGAAAAACAAAATGAGGAATTAATTCTTCTGACATTGACATTTCCACAAACAGAAGAGATCGAAGAAAAGATTCAATTGTTGTTACAGAGACGTAAACAATTGGAAGTAATTTCTTGAATAATAATGTAAATTCATTGAACTTTATAATATTTAATTTTATATGCTATTGAACTTATAATACAACGGTTTGAATTCATAGCATGTTATGGAGCTTTGCAGTGGTGGCCAAGGAAATTTTTGTCCCAGTGACCAAACGACTTCACGTACACCACATACTGCTCTCATATTGTCCACTGAACAGTCAGCAACACACGTGAGGCCAGCAGAGGATGCAGCTGATGCTTCCCCACCCACAACAGATGTTGCAGAAGAAGGAATGGATGCAGGGTTAGATAGAGAGGTGGATGCATTTCTAGGATCTTCTTGTGTCACTAGCACTGGTTCAATTGTGTGTACATTTTTGGTGGATGAAGAACTAGTTCCAATAAATATAGAGAAGTCTGTAGGTGATTATAGATTGTTCAATTTACTTTTTATAATTTGTGTCTAATATACCGATTATATTTTTTAATGTTGACTAATGATGGAATTAATGTTTTGCAGGAAATGATATATTTTATAAACATGTTAATGATTTGTCCTTGGAGGTCTTTGGGCCCACCATCAACACAATGTGGAGCAAGAAGCCAAAATATCTAAAGGATGATCTGAATAATCGTTTGGTTGGTATGTTCTGAAAAGATACCTTCGACACATTGAAGGTCCTACAGAAGGATGGAAAACATCTGAAGATTGTCCGAGATCAGTATAGGGTTCACCTAGAAAGAACCCTAGGTATTACACCCTCCAATGATTCCATCTATGGAGTGGAAATCCCTGGTGGAATATGGAAATGAGAAGGGCCTGAGAAAATTAGGAAAGATACCACCAGGAACAGGGAGGTATGCAATACATTCCATAATGTATTGGTAATCCTTATTATTACTAGTTTTTATATCTGGTTTGGTACATCAACTAACATATTTCAACACTTTATTAGGATCTTGGAAACATATAAGGACACCAAGGAATGTTTAAATTGAACCCAAGTGATAGAACAATTGCAATCACAAAATTGCTAATCAAACATGCAAATTTACACACAAAGGAGACTAAAATTGGAGCATAACACTAATCTATATTGAATAAGTGTACAATAGCCAAACTTATGAAGTAATAGGCTTCTGCAATATATAATTACATGAGAGATTCTAATTCATAATGATTCCATTCGAAATAGTCAAAAGCAGGCTGACTAAATCTAGTCAAATCCCCCATAGGTGCATAAAGCAGTTTCCAAATCTACCTAGAGGCTCACGAATTGGAAAAGCCAAGTAGGAAAGATAATAGGTGATGGAAAGACAATCATACATGCTTTTATTAGGAGAAAATAATGGAGGATGATGAGGGAAAAAAACAAGTCAACTACACCTCGTCTTACTTTTCCTTTTGCCTCAAATATCAATAAAGTAGGAAACTTAGCAGAAAAACCAGATATGCACTGGGGAGTATCTGGAATAAAGTAGAACTACTAAATATGATTTCCAGGAGGTTTCCCAAGCACTCTATGAATCAATTTTATCAAGTTTGACTTCTAGGACATGTCGAAGACAACTTGCATAGAGTGGAATATTGGAAACTAGGCAAATAAGACAAAAATGGATTAAATAATGTCTAAGGTAGATAACTATGGGTTTATTATTCTAACACCCCCCATTAATCCTAACTTATGAGTAAATATTAAAAAAATATAGGGCCTAGAAACAAGGATTAGTCACCCTTTACATACTGCATGTCCATTTAACCAAGGAAAGAGGCAAAAACCCAATGGGAAAATCCTCCCTTAAACATGGACAATAAAACAAAATTTGAAAATATTGTCATCAATCATGCTTCACAACATGATCATAAATCCCTAGCAGTGATTTGATATTTCTGAATGTCTTCTCACAAAAAACATGCACAACAATCAATCACAACTTTTATAGTTTTTTTATTATGAACTAGCCTACCTTATTGGCCTACCTTATAAATTTTATATGTTATTATGAACTGTCCTACCCTATTGGCCTACCTTACTACGATATTTCATCTCCCTAATTCATTTTAAAGAGACCATGGGCTCTTGGGTTATTCCCATGGTTAAATTTTTTTTTTAATAGACTTGTAAGTATTTTAGTATAGATATGTCTCTTTGTTATTGATAATTTCTGCTCTTATTGTTCATATAGATCTTTCTATTTACAATGCTCTGAATTATCTTTAGATTATCTGATTTATAATATTAGTACAAAATGATACTATCTCAACATTGTTTTTCAGTTTTTCAGTTAAGAATTTTAGAAGTTCAATTATGTGGCACATATTGATATGAAATCATTGGGTTTATCCATTTTTGTTATATTGTCATTGGATTTGGATGATTAGGAATGAATGGGATTGTGGGAAACTAATGCCAATTCAAATAGAGCATCCTTATGTGCTAGCCTAGGCTATGATATCATTAAATGGATATTTTTCTTTTGACAACAATTTATTGCGACACAACAAGCATGCCATTCGCAACTTGGGAGTATTACAATGATGTGTAGCTCGCTTAAAACATTCAATAAAGAATCTTAGGATAAGTAGCCACCAGTGGGTTATTTACTCCAACAAAGTCACCCAAGACTTGTACTTAGAAACAACTATATGTAACAACCAATTTGTTCTAGGTAGATGGCCCATGAGAAGCAAAATATATTCTTGGGAATTCAAATCCACGAAGAGATTCCAGGCAGCATGAATGGGAGATCATATGTGGATTATATAAAACTCAATTTCTAAATTATAGTGAGTTTGAGATTCTTCAACATAGGGATATTGATCGTATGAATGATTTGAACACTGCTTTTTGTAGATGAGGAGACCTCTAGTCGTGCAATTCATTTCATCTCTAAAATGCGAAAACTTGAAAAATATTTCTACTAATCAACATGCAAAGTCTTACTTTGTTGATAGTTTGGGGGATAATAAAAGAATCGCATACAATGCTATCCTTGAGGATTATACAATAGGTGTTGATCCTTTACGCATGATAATCCAAGGAACTATTAGTACGGGAAAAATGTATTTGATTGGAGCCATTAAAAATACACTTGAAAATCTCTCGCATCTAGGGAAAATTCCATTATAGCTTGTATATGCATCGGAAGGTATTGCAAAAGAATTGTGGAACACATTCACAATAGTTGTGACCCTCGATATTGTGCTTCGACCGAATTGACAAAGCAATGAACAAATATCTTTTCGTAATTTGTTAATGAATATTAGAGATGGAGTACCAACAATCAAGGATTGGAAATTATTGGTGACTCGTACAGATACTTCCTTGGATGCTCCAATGAAAAACTCAATCGATAAGGTGATATATTTGTTTGCAACAAATGATGATGCAAACTATTATAACAAACATTTAATATGAGGCATAAACTGTCCCATTGCGACCAGTATTGCTACATTTGTAAGAAGCAACTTTCATACGGAAGGAGATGAAGAACAGTTGGAACTTGAATTACTGATAGCCATAGGAGAAAAAGTAATGTCAACATCAAACCTATGGACTAATGCAGGTCTCTTTAATGGTGCTCTTTGATTTATACAACAAATTATATATAACCCTAGAAGTTCACCTCCAAAACCACCCACGTATGTTTTAATAAAAATTGATAATTATGTCGGGGTACCTTGGGATGAATCGTTTCCTCAAATTGTTCTTATTACATCTGTCGAAAGAGGTAATAAAAAACAATTTTCATTGAAACTCACTTGGGGTTTAACAATACATAAGTCACGAGGATTGACATTAGGCAAAGCTACTATGAGTATTGGAAAGAAAGAGAGGCAGGGTATGACATTTACAACAATATCTTGAGTTAAATATTTGACAGTTCTACGATTTCAACCTCCATTCTCATATGGTCAATATGAGAAGATGTAAAAACTACTAGGTGTGAAGATAAAAAAAGATGAACAAGATAGATAGAGAATGATAAAGATGTGAACCATATTTTCATTTATTTAATCATTTCAAAATTATTGTCTCTATTTTTCAGTTTAACAATTTATTCAATCCTTAATACTTATTACTTACATTGAGATAATCCTCATAATTATATCTGTGTTTTCAACATAACATTACAATGTTGATCAAACTCTAGTTTTGTGTCACCTCCCAATACTAAAACCAACATAGATCCAAATCCTAGGCCTAATCAAGCGTCAAGAGGGATCAAATATCCTGAGGTGGAAACCTCTTCTCAGGTATTGCACTCATGGAGGTTTACACCTCCAGAGATTTGATCCCTCTCGGCGCTTGATAGAGCCCACGATTTGGATCTAGGCTAGTTTATGATCAACATAGATTCATTTAAACCAAAATTTATCAAACATGTAAAAAAATTTGAACCACTTAGTTTTTTTTAAATACTTTTAATTTGATTTTAATTTTTTATTTAGTAAAACTACAAAAAAATATTAATAATTAACTCATACAACTTTGTGAGCCGACATAATTTTTTTAGTTCGATAAATCTAACCGCAAAGCCCTTACAAATTCATCAATGAGTGTTGTGGTCCCACGATATATATATATATATATATAACACTTAATATGCCTTCCGTTGGGGCATCGTACGAAGTGTTCTCTAGTTGTCTAACGTTGTGACAAAAAATGACCAAGATTCAAAAAGTTCTTCCCCATAGTCCACCAACTCATCATTGGTCAAAAGATCCAGCACCTGTAAATTTCCATAAAGGAAAAGTAACCACTAGATTTGATGGTTCTAAAGTATCTTGGTAGACATTCTTTTTTCTTAGTTTCCTTAATTAACTCCATGGAACTAATGTATTAATAACCATTTTTTTAATCAATTATCTCCTCGCAAGAAATATTCATGGTTTATTGTGTTTGTTATTGCATCAGCCATATTTCACCTATTGCCTATATTCCAATCAAGTAGACCACGCAAACATACCTTTCGTAGTTGATTCTACTGGAATTCTTGAATCTACTTGAGATTTTTAAAAATGGTTAAGGAAACCGGTTGCTACGACATGTTGGGAGTAAGTCCAACGACCACTAAAAGAGAGATGAAGAAATCTTATTACATGAAGGATAGGGAATTTCATACTGATAAAAATCCAAATAATCCTCAAGCGGCAGACAATTTTCACGTATTGGGAGAATCTTACCAAGTTCTCAGTGATCCAACACAGCGGGAATCATATGACGTACTTGGAAAAGTGGGTGTATCAATGGAAACACTCATAGATCTAGAAGAAGTTTTTGTTATGCTATTTGGAAGTGAGTTATTTCAATAGTATATAGGCCAGATTTCAATAATTTCAATTCTTTCTTTCATGATTTCTACTGAAGGGGGCCAGATAGATACCATATCCTACTAGAGAACTACGGAAGAGAAGAAAATCTCTCACTGATTTTGAAAGATCGTCTTAATCAGTATGTACGAGGTGACAAAGAAGGTTTTATACAGCAAGCTAGATCTAAGGTTTGAAAATTCAATGGTACATCTTATGGAGTCAATGCACTGCACACAATCGGTTACATATATGAAATACAAGCATCAATGGAGCTTGGGAAGAAAGCCATATATTTTGGTGTTCCTTTTAGAGTTGAATGGTTCATATGTGAAGTGCATTTTATAGCTAAATGGTTCAAAAATTAATGTCATTTTATAAAATATCTTGTCACTATAGCTATAGGTGCTTTTGCACTACTAAAATTACTACTAAATATGAAACGACATCTAACTATAAAGAATTATTCTAACAATAATCTGAAAGCATTTATACATTCCAACAAAGAATTGTTTATTGACTCTATTTTAAAAATAAGCATGTCTGATATTGAAGGCACCCTCTCAAATGTGTGCTAGATGATGTAACAATATAACAGTGCAAGGAAAAAAGATCTTCAAGCTCATGCAAAGAGCTTAAAAGCTTTCGAAAGATTTTCCAAACTATGAAACTACAAAATGAAGATGGAACTCTAGAAAGAGACATTGCTCAAAGGTTAGCTAAGGAAGATGTAACACCCTGTTATCAACCCAGATGGCACTTCTCTGTCCGAGTGTCGACAATTCATTATGTTGGTACACAAAAGGACATTTTAGGATTGAAGTTTTCCAGAACACTATAGATGGGCATGACATGAGATGGATTTATCCTTCAACCAACTTGCTACATTATTTTTCTAAGTATGGATTGGTGTACATGACTCTCTCCATTGAAAATCGCGTAAATACGCGACTATCCTCGTTGACAACCCGTGTACTATACGCGACTATCTCCATTACAACCCACGTACAAATCTGTACATGGGTTTCATTTAAGAGACTTGCATGTCATACACGGGTTGCTTATATTACTAGTCGCGTACACGTCCATTCCACATTAAAAAATATAAATCACGATTAATGGAGTTCAGTTGAGCCCTAATCATTAACCATATCAACTGTGTGCTAGATGATGTCACAATATAATAGTGCAAGGAAAGAAGATCTTCAAGCTCATGCAAAGGGCTTAAAAACTCTTCGAAATATTTTCCAAACTGCGAAACTACAAAATGAACATGGAACTCTAGAAAGAGACATTGCTCCAAGGTTATCTAAGGAAGATGTAACACCCTGTTATCAAACCAAATGGCACTTCTCTGTTCGAGTGCCGACAATTCATTATGTTGGTACACAAAAGGACATTTTAGGATTGAATTTTGCCAAAACACTATAGATGGGCATGCCATGAGATGCATTTATACTTCAACCAGCTTGCTACATTATTTTTCTATGTATGGATTGGTGTACGTTACTATCTCCATTGAAACTCACGTACATACATGACTTTCCTCATTGACAACTCATGTATTGTATGCAACTATCTCCATTACAACCCGCGTACAAATATGTACCTGGGTTTCCTTTAAGAGACTTGCGTGTCATACGCGGGTTGCTTATATTAATAGTCGCGTACACCTCCATTCGACATTAAAAAATATAAATCATGATTAATGGAGATTAGTTGATCCCTAATCATTAACCATCTCAACTGTCTCAACCTACTCAACCTTCGAAACTGCTCTATTTCCCAAAGTATAAGTAGAGGCCTTGGGGAGGGCATTAATCAATCAATTTTGGAGAGCAAAGTTATGCTGGTGGTATATCTTCAAAAGTCTTGGAGTAGCATAACTCAGAGTCTTTTGGTTGCAGAGGATTCCTTTTCTCAAGCGTTGGGTTGTACACTTATCTCATTCACTGATTGTTAATAAATAGAATTCTTCTTCCAACATTGTGTTGAGTCTCTTTCATGTACTAGGGTTTGATGAATATATATGATTAAAGCACTATATATGTTGTTTATCTAACCTATTATATATACATGTATAAGATTGTACTTGGAGAATTTTCTCTTTGTAGGTGAAGGAGGTGCATCCTTGAAAGATTTGGAGAGAAGCAGCAAAGAAGAAGATAAAGCTTGGATCAACCGTCGGTAATCGGGTGAGTCCAATATTTCTTCCTATTTCCTTTCTGCATTTAACTAAAGCTAATTGTATGCAAGTTTTAGAATTAATTTGGTAACCCTAGACCCTATGTTATAAGGGTGTTTATTCCTGAACAACAGAATTGGCGACTCTGCTGGGGAGCCCAGACTGCTATGGGTTAACTCTATAGATCCATGCCCAGTATTTTCTTTGATTCAGTGTGTGGTGTCTTGTCTTGGTTCATACTTGCAGTGGTGTTTGAAGACCTTTATAATTTTTCTCTTTTTTGAAAAATTTAACTCCTGTACATGGGTTGTTGTACTACACAGTCGCGTACAGAGGTTTGTGTATGCGGGTTTCTCTATTGCACAGTTGCGTACAGTACACGAGTTTCTCTTGTACACAGTCGCATACAAGCCTGAGCAACAAAAAATTTGGGTTAGGGTTTGCTTTTCCTTGTTCCTCTATGGATTTTGTTTTGGTTAGTGGTCTTTAGTTTTAACGTTGCACTATAAGTTTGATGACCCTGTTAGCCATACTTTGTACTTCCTAGTAAGCCATTGAGTTTTTATTGTTTGGACTGTCTTTCTATTGGCAACTTGAAGTGGATTTTCCTGCTGGGTGAGAGGTTCGAGTGCTGGTTGTTTGAATCAGTGATCAGGGTTCTAGACACCATTTTATCCTTTTCTATCTCTGGATAGGGTTGGTTTGTCACTTGCCTTTGTTTGATTTTATTGATTTCCATTCATTGTGTCTTTTCAAGCTAGATTTTTCTAAGTCTTCCTTAGGTGGTTGATTTTTGGTTTTATGAATATGCTTTGATTCATTTTGCTTACTTTATATAGTTGATTTATTCAAGCATACTCAAGAATTGTGCATTTAGGTGCATGTAGTTTTTGAGGAATTTGAAAAGTGAAAAGAAAACATTAGAAGCTTTTGCATTTGATTTGCATATAGTAGTTTTATTTTCAGTTTTTACATAAAATCTCAAAAATTACAAAAATATAGTCTTAGTTTTCTCTTTATTAGTTGCATTTTCATTAGTTTAAATTTACAAAAAAAAAGAAAAGAGAAGCTTTTTTTAAGTAGTGATCATTTGCTTTGAAATTGATTTATACACCTGTTATTTTTACATTTCTTATTGAGTCAATAACATGATAGTATTTCACTCCACTTTCCTTCTGAGTAAAAAATAGCTCTTAAAATGAACTCTATAATTAAAATTTATTAGTAATTTTTGTTTTATAGGGCCATACAACTACTAGCATAGGCTAGACTTGTGGGGTAGGAAGTGTAAAATCCCCATAAGTATTTAAATTCAGACATAGTGGGCCAATCGATAGGTAAATCCTTCTCTTTATCGATAGTATCTGGGAAGCTCCTCTCAAACGAGATTCAAGCACGAGGTCACGTGGATCCATTGGACTGAGGATATAACCCTCTGATTCCTTGTCGAAACGTAAACTAAGGTTTTTACACATCTAGGGATTCTGTCCTAGACAGAGTTTCGGGCTCAGCTACCCTGCCCATGCGTACGATTCAGGCTTGCGCCTGTTCCCCCAGACTGTGGGTATAGTTAAGGTAGCCTCTAGTCTCTTGACATCTAGGGTTCATGCACAAGTAAACCGGAAGGCTATTTCTGGTTCACCTTGGATGGGATTGGAAGGTAACCCTTGTTGAAAGTGTAGGAGGGCGGTGGGTGATTCCTCCGCTTGTGCCTAATAACCTTTTCAAGGACGCCAAGAAACTATCTTTCAGCTTTCTTTGGGAAATCATATCTTTTACCCTTTTTTACTGTTGAGACTTTAGGAATTTTCATAGTGATTGCTCTGTGGTTTCGCTGTGTTTAGCTGACCTTAGGGTTTGAAAATTCAAATTTACAATCATGGAGGACCAACCTATCAGAAGGTCACGAAGGTTGCAAAACCTTCCTCCTCTTATCACATTGGAACCTCCACCTCTCCCTCAAAGGCGGAGATTGGACACAGATAGTTCATTTGAACTGATAGGAGTCAGTGAAGTTTTGGGTGAACCAGAACTTAGGGCAAACCGTATTAATTTAAACACAATTGAGATAGAAGACTTGTAGGCTGACGAGTTTGCAAGGAATTTTAATACACCTCTAACTGACTTAAAAAATCATGTGATCGTTCAGGTTCGTCCTTTTGATCCACTCGTGATTGGTGTCCCTATGGGCAGGATAATGTCTACTGCTAGAGAAAGTTATTTTACCTTCACCTCAGCTGCTCTGGCTGAAGGGGTACTACCTCCCCCAGTTAGTACCCCTAGAACAAACATACCAACTATGCCCTTAACTCCAGCAAGCCGAGTGGTTCAACCACCGACTCCCACAAGTCTAGAAGGTGCTTCTGGTGGAATGGTCACTGGGATTCCTAGTGTACCTACTATACTGACCTCCTTCTCACACACTACCCAGAGTGGTCCTATAGGATCCATGGCTTTTGTCCAAGGATTTCCTTGGAATGGGGGGCACATTCCCCCATCCACTCCATACGTAGGCCCTACACCCTCTTATGTAGGGGTGCATTTTGGGAACACTAACCCTTATGGTCAAGGTTTACAAACCCCATTTTCTTCTCTATTCACGCGCTCTCCCTTTTCTCTTTTTAGCGGAGGGATACCTACTCCTGTATTTCAAACCCTAGTTTTGACTAGGGCAGCCAAAACCTCTTATAATACACCTTACACAAACAATCTTGTGGCTTATGGATGGAACCCTTTTCAAAGAAACCCATCCACTTCACAACTGGTCGTAGGGGCAACCCCACCTTCACATATGGGAACACGGGGGAAGGTCCCTCTAATCCCCAAATTGGTACTTTTAGTGCTTCGGTTAGACCTAAGCTTACTTTCCTAGCAACGTTAAACTTTCTAGATTTGTCTAAACTGATGAATGACTCAGTGAGGCATGATCCCTTTTGACCACCTGTACCTACCAAGTTTCCTTCGGACATCCCAAAATTTGAAGGAAAAGTTGGTGAATATCCTGGGGCTCATGCCACCACTTTTCATTTATGGTGCTCTTCCAACTCACTGAATGATGATTCAGTTTGGTTGAGGCTGTTCCAAAGAACCTTGATGAGTACTGCAGCAAAATGGTACATTGAGTTGTCTTCTGCTACCTTCAATAGTTTTTGGGACCTGGCTAATGCTTTCCTTAGTCACTTCCAGCTTCATATCCAATATGATTTCGGAACGGACTTATTGTCTACCTTTCAGCAGAACAAGGCAACCCATATCTCGTATCACATCCAATAGTGGAGGAGGCAGAAGAGCCTTATTAAAGCCAATATTCCTCTTGATTTCTTACTAGAATGGTTGCTTAAATACCTATTTCCTTATATATCTAAGGACATATCTACTTCAAGAGTGATGAATGAGGAAAAAGCTATCCTTAGGGCCCAACAACTTGATTGGATTTATTCTCAGTCTAGGATCTTATACGAGATTATCCCTGAGGCACCGAGGCCAACACACGATGTAGAGAAACCTAAGCCCGGGCCCCATGCCAATGATGTGGTTGGTTATTTGAATTCTCCCACTGTAGAATCTTTGGCCAAACAACTCCATCAGCTATCCATCAAATAGTCTACAGCAAAGGCTTCCCCCTCACGCCAAAATGAAAATGTTTTTGCATAGACCTCTCAGAAGGGAAATCAACAACCCGATGGGAAAAAGAAGAGAGGAAAGAAAGGGGAGGGAAATCAAAACAAGAAGAAACCCGCAAATAATGCTGATGGGGACAAGAAAGAAAAGAAGAAGGTGAAATTCCCATGTAAGTTATGCCATGAATATCACCTCACCCATCTTTTTCCCCTTATAAAACAAGCTCAGAAGCTGTTAAAAGCTCAATAACCGGCTGTCCTGAAGGATCCTTTTCCCTAGGGGCAGAATTCTACTTCAACTTCGAACGCAGCAGGGGGCACCCCAAATGACCCTAACCCCAATTATATCAACATGTTTCGATCTCAAACTTTACTATAGACTAGGAATAAGAACTATGAAAAAGAGACCTCAGAGAAGGGTAAGTCCATAGGTGAAACTTCTAACCCTCTCAGGATTGAGAAACCTGCCGAAATTATCCCCAAGATACTGAAAGGTGTCTTTAAGAAGGCCTTGCATAATCCTAATGCTAGGGCTACATCCAACTACTCTATAGTTGAAGACTTAGCCCAGACACCTTGTGCAATGTCGGCTTTAGAGGTGTTGCAGAGTTGTCCTGCCCAGCGGGATACACTCTTAGCAGCCTTAGGAAGTATGGACTCATTGAGTCTCATGGAAAAATTACACTTGTCTGATGTCAAAATTCACCTACCTTACCATGTATCCTTATCGATAGATGTCATCCATGGTGGAAAGACCATTGCAAGGGAAGTTGTTGATGAGGGTGCTTCTACATGTGTTATGTCCTTGTCATGCTGGAAAGCTCTTGGATCCCCATAGCTCGTCCAGTCAAACACCCTGACTACTGCTTTCGATGGAAGGTCATTCCATATGCATGGTATCCTACCGGCTTTGGAAATTAAGCTGGCATGGAAAGCAGTGTCTATTGAAGTGGAGGTGATTGATGCACCTTTAGACTATAATTTGCTCTTGGGAAGAAGCTGGACTTATGCCATGTCTGCTATTGCATCAGTCGTCTTTCGGGTGGTAGTGTTTCCACACGAAGGGAAGTTGGTTACTGTTGACCAACTTAATTTTACTTGAAAAGGCTGCATGGAATCTAATGAGTCCAATGTACCATTGGTTGATCAGGCCAAACCTATTGCAGAGAGCTTAGGAGCTGGAATGTACGCATCATTGATGGGCACATTTGATCTTCCAGCTCCGATTAACTATATAGGTTCTACTAGTGTGGAGAAGTCCATAGCCACAGTTGTTGATAGGACTGATCCTTGGGTTCTCCCTACCCACCATGAACCTGAAGTGACCTTATCGGTAGTGGAAGTGGCTTATCAGGCTATCACCCAAACCACTGTTGATCCCATTTTGGTCCCCCTCTCAGTCTCAGAGGAACTAGAAGAAGTCTATTTTCCTGCTTGGGCAGAAAACTCTTTGCATTCTACATATTGTTTAGATATGGTTTTACCTTTTAATGAAGCCATTCTGGAAGCCATGTGTAGATGAGATAAGATCTGGGAAGATCTTCATTATCGATCCTATTTTCTTCTAGAGTTAAGTAGGATAGAGAATCAAGAGTTTCATATGAGACTAGCAGACGATGTTGATGCGCCCGTTAATCCCTTACCTAGGGAAATAATGTTTACTGAGGGGAATATCGAAAATATTTCTACTAGTATCCCTATAAACATCTTTGTAAATCCTGACGTTGTGGAAAATATACATATCAGTGCAAACTGCTCTCCTGAGGAGATTGTGATTTATACCGCCTTGTTTAAGGAATTTTGTGAATTTTTTGCCTAGTCATATGAGGAGATGCCAGGAATTGATCCATCTATAGCCAATCACGAGATCCAAACATACCCTAATGCTAAACTTGTTCGAAAAAATTTGAGACCTGTTAACCCACGTAAAGCGGCGGTAGTGAAGGATGAAGTGGAAAAACTGCTGAAAGCCGGTTTTATTTATCCCATAGCTTTGAGGGAATGGGTATCCAACCCTATTCCTATTGATAAGAAGAAAGGGACCATACGTGTCTATACTAACTTTATATATTTAAACAAATCTTGTCCTAAGGACAACTATCCCACACCATTTATAGACCAAATTATTGATGCTTGTGCGGGAAGTGAAGTTTTTTCGTTTATGGATGGTTTCTCCGGATATAATCAAATTCAAATAAAACCAGAAGACCAACATAAAACTTCTTTCATTTGTCCTTGGGGTACCTTCACGTACAATAAAATGCCCTTTTGATTGAAAAATGTTGGGGCTACCTTTCAACAGGCAATGAATTTTTCCTTTCATGATATTAAAGCCATTGCCGAACCCTACCTTGATGATCTTCCTGCACATTCTCGTAAGAGTATTGACCATCCAGATCACTTGCATTTGATATTTGAATGATGCAGATACTATAAAATTTTCTTGAATCCCCACAAGTGTGTGTTCTGTGTCGAGTCAGGGAGATTTCTTGGATTCATTGTCTCTAACAAAGGAATTTAGGTGGATCCTTTAAAAGTTGAGGCCATTGTAAATCTGCCTCCTCCTTGTTGTATCAAGAAGCTTCAGAGCCTGTAGGGAAAGTCCAATTTTATTCGACATTTCATTGTAAACTATGCCAAGATTACTAAGGGTTTCATGCACCTGCTAAAACAGGACACCCCATTTGTATGGGATGAAACTGCACTACTCGCATTCGAGGCATTGAAACAAGCTTTGTTGTCAGCACCATTATTGCATCCGCCATATTACTCTAGGGATTTTATATTATATCTGGCCATGTCTGAGTCGACCATAGGGGTAGTCCTATTCCAAGAGGATGATAAGCTCCAAGATCATGTCATTTACTATCTTAGCCGTGCTTTAGCTAGACCTGAACTTAGGTACTCCCACGTCGAGAAGTTGGCCTTAGAATCTATTTATGTTGTTTAGAGGTTATGTCACTACATCTTACTATGGACTACAACGGTAATGGCAGATGTTAATCCTTTTCAATATGTTTCTCTCGACGGATAGTTGGAGGCAAATTCAACAAATGGATAGTCATTCTCCAAGAGTTTAACTTGGATTTTCAATCTGCCAAATCCAAAAAATCCTTAGTTTTTGCTGAGCTTATTGCAGAATTTCCAGTAGAAGAGGATGTAGCTATTGAACAAGACTCATTCCCAGATGAGCACATATTTTTGATTTCCACCTCTGACACCTGGTATGGAGATATACTTATCTATCTCCAAACTTTGAAGTGTCCTGCAGCTTTCTCACGGGAAGAATGACGTAAACTACGCCTACATGCCAAGAACTACCTCATCATAAGAGATACTTTATACCGTAGGGGGGTAGATTCCATGTTGCATCGATGTCTTACCCATGAGGAAGCGGATATTTTCCTAAATGATGCCCATAGTGGAGCATGTGGGGGTCATTTATCTGGGTTAGCAACATCCCAGAAGATATTACGTGCCGGTTATTTCTATCCCAAAATATTTAAATATTGTGTGGAAGCAGTGAAGTGTTGTCACCCTTGTCAGCTTTATACCAGATAAATGTGGTCACATCCCCCTCCGTTATTTCCTGTCATCTCAGTGGGCCCCTTCATGAAGTGGGGGATTGATTACATGACATGTAACCCAGCCTCGGTTGGGGGGCACAAATATATCATTGTCGCTGTGGAATATTTTACGAAATGGGCAAAGGCAATGGCCACCTTTAAAGATGATGAGGAAACTGCATTTTTTTCATGTTCAATCAAATTATAGCACGATTCGGTATACCCAAGGTGATTATCACTTACCATTGCAGTCATTTTCAAAATAGCATGATGACTGAACTGACCACTATGCTAGGATTTAGACAAGAACATTCATCTTCGTTCTATCCTCAAGTAAACGGTCAGGTTGAGGCTGTTAATAAAACTTTGAAGACTATCCTCAAACATACTATTAATGCATCCCATTCCTACTGGCATATAATGTTATATCCTACACTTTGGGCATATCGGACTAATGTAAAAACTGCTATGGGGTTTTCATCTTTCCAACTCGTTCATGGAGTGGAAGCCATGACCCCTATTGAATGTGAAATCTCGTCTTTAAGAATTGCTATTCATGTGTTACCTGATATGACTGAGCTTAAGGAACATTTAGTACATTTAGAACATCTTGATGAATAGCATAGAGATGCGCTCATAACAAACCAAGCTCATAAAAATAAGGTCAAAAGGCTATATGATAAATCGGTCAAGCCTCGAATTTTCTCTAAGGGGGAACTTGTTTTGCTCTGGGACCAAGACAAAGAACCCCTGGGGGCAGGAAATTTTAGGTTTATGTGGTTAGGAACTTATATCATGTTGAAAGTGTTAAATAAAGGCACATAGGAATTGATTGATTTTGATGGGAATAAGCTGGTTGAGCCTAGAAATGGGCTCTACCTGAAAAAGTACTATGCTTAGGCTTAGCACTTTTTCTTGTATTTTCTTGTATGTATTTTTATGTACACTAGTTTGTCGATTTGTGTTTTTTATATACCATCTACTAGTTTTATAAGATGTCTTCTGAGAGGTTTGTAGGTTTCGCTGATGGCGCCAATCGCCACACTTGTAAGTTAGCTTCAGCTGCGGGTCATTTATTTGCCCTCAGGATAGCTAGTTGCCTCAGGAGGTGCTTGCTTAGGTTCTGCTTCCAATATTGTGGCTGAATATAGGGCTATCATTGAGCTTCTATGGGATGATTTTTCACGTGGTATCACTCAACTGGAAGTCCAATTCGACTCTCCACTGGTGGTTTCCCAGCTCAATTGGGCTTATCAAGTGTGGAACCCTATTCTATTGCGTCAGTTTATGCAAGTTAGGTTATTGGAAAGACATTTTGAGTTCATTACATTCAATCATATTCCAAGGAATCAAAATTCACTAACTGATGCATACGCTAATTACATCTTGGATTGGCATTTAACACATCTTACATAAAAATTATACAACAAACACATAAAAAACATTTGTAAATAAACCGGCAAATATATATGTGTGTGTGTGTGTGTGTGTGTGAATATCTTTCCATATAGATAGGTCGAGTCTCTGATCCTCAGATCCATTCATAACTGTATAATATACAAAAGATATACAAAATACGGATCTAAGTCCATCAAAATGCCCCTAGGTCTAATCTTGACCACTCTGGTCACTTGGACCACCTTGGTCCCCTCGGTCACCCTATACTCTAGCTTCTTCAGCCTCTTCGGCTTTAGCAGCCTCAACAACATCTATGCATACCAGTAGTGCTCTGGCTACCTGCCTCAAAAGGTGTATCCAGACAGGTGGTACACCAACCACGAACTCCTGCATGATGGCTGGGATGTGCTCAATCTGTAAAGTAGGTACTCTCTAGGTAATCCTGGCGAGCTTTCCCTCAAGAACCCTAATCAAGTCTTGGTATTCTCCCAAGATAGGATGCACATACATGCGTGGATGCCCTTTAGGGCGGACTGGTCCAATATTTGCATTTTGACATTTTGAAAGGATTAGAACTCTTATACATATGTATATATCTCTATATTTAAAATTCATAAAAAAATTTAAAATTTGAAAATAAAATTACCTAACTCTCCCCATGCTCCTCCTAGAGGGAGGATGAGGTCAGCATCACCACGAAAATCCATTCCAGCATATGGAAACTGCTCCAAAGTTGGGAACTGTTGCTCCAACCAAAAGTAGAAGTCATCATCATAGACACTCTGCACGGATCCACCACCTCCCCGGCGGAGGAAAATATCTCCCCACCTGCTCAGCCTAGGCTGACGAGGAGAAAGAACTGGTAGTGGCACTACAGGACTCAATCTCAGCTCTCTCTAAAAGAATAAGGCTACTAGTATGCTAGAATACCCAAAATTATTCGTCCTGCCTCTTTTGCAGTCAGAGAGTTGTTTTCTCATAATTGGGATCACTCCCGAGCACCAGTCATATAGGGCTCCCTGCATACAATCTACTGCTAGTCTCATCTGGTTCCAAGTTGCAAGGTGGAGTGATGACGAACTTGCAACCCTCACTATAGTACTCGTCAACACCTGCAAAGGAAGGTCGTGTATGTGAACAATAGGGATGCAGCTACCCCACTTTTGTGTGCCTGGTGCGCAGTATATATCAATATAGTTCTGTACACTTAGAGGGTCACTCTGGTGCCTTCCAAGTTTACCGGAGCTTCCTGTCATGACAAACCGGCAATGAAATAGACATCCTCATAAGTAATCTCCAACGACTCACCTTGAATGTCAAACATGCCCAAGTCATGATCCCAATAATTTATCAAGGACTCTAAGAGGTGGACATTGGCCTGCATGGGTGAGGTACATAAAAACTTCAATAACCCACTTTGACGTAAAATATGCACTGTGGGCACATCTTGAAGATATTCTTGATCCATGTCTTCATGTTCTCACTCCCTCCTCTCAAGCACCATCTTTCAACCTAATAACCAAGCAATTGCCAACCTTTAGTTTCATATAAAATTTTGAAATTTTGACCCTACATATCATTTTCTTCACCTCACGCAGCGTACATGACTATCTTTTAAGGCACGTCGTGTACAGAACACGACTGTCCTTTGGAAAACCCGCGTACAAAAGGCATGTATGCGACTTTTAATATAGAAAACCTGCGTACACAGCGTTGCTTTTTTGAAGGCGTCTAAAAACTTGAAATTAGGGCTCAATTTTGACAAGTGCTTGGATCAAAAGAAAGAGCATGGAGTGTAGTCTTACCTGACACTTGCGGTTTTTTGAATGGTCCACTGAATTGTCCACATTGATAAATTGAAGGGAGAGGTATAAACTTGTCTTCTATGGTTAAAAATCCAAATGGTGAGTTTTATTTATGTTTTGAACTATTTATAGAAAATTTATTTTTCAAGTAGGTTTTTCCCTATAGTTCATAATTTATAAAACTAATACCATATTTTCTTTTCCATGTGATAGTTCTATCATCATTTTTAAGGTGTTTTTGCTCATATAGGATGGTTTTTCATCGTTTCACATGCATTTTGGATTTATAACTACTCCATCTTAAACCTAGCATTAACATTTTGACCACGGACTATGGTATTTTTAACCATTAGTTCCTTGTCATTACCATTGTTCTTCGATGGATAGGGCCTTCCTCCTATGAGTATTCTCATTTAGAACCTATTTATTTTCTTTTGATACTCATATTGCAATTGTCATTGGTTTAGGGGAATCTTTTTAGCTATTTTTCACGCCAAATTGAGCCTCATTTGGTCTCTTTTTACAAGCTATCCCTTTATAGGACTCCCCGCCCTTATGGAGTTTCTTTAGGCCCAGGTTTAACTCCTTAAAATAGAATTGACTTTCAAGTAAACTTGTCCGTTCAAGCTCATTAAGAATACGCGAATGGGCATCCACATTGGTGGTAGGTTATCTCTTTCTCGAACCATGTGGAATAATACGAGAAAGGGTCATTCTCTTTTCTACAGAATTGAGAAGAGTATTCTCAGGTACAGGTTTATCACTTTTTTGGACCTGAGGGACTAAATTTATGGTAAAGGAACACCTAGTATGAGCTCAATTTTCTCTTTTTCATGGTCTAGACCTAAACATGAAAAATATTTCAAGTGTACTTTGTGTCTTTTTCTTACTCATTAAACACCAAGAACAAACCATCGAGTTTATTGTTGTAAGCCCCATTTCTCTTACTCAAATGGATCTTTCCGAGTGATATTGCTTTCCTTCACACTCGTAAAACTCAAGCTATATATTGCTCTCGAAGGAGCATTGGCTAGGTGGTAATTTAACCTTTTTCGGACCTCCTTGACTAAGTACGGAAAAGGTTCACCTTTTCTTCTACGAAAGTTAAGAGAGTTCTTCATGGGGCTTACCACACACCCTAGTTTATTCCTAAACAACACACCCTAGTTTTGAACCCATGGTATTGAATTGCATATGATGTAAATAACAATAATAAATCATGGTGTGGAGCTCAAGGAAAAGGCCCCAGCATGGATTTAGTGTTTTATGTTTCGATAATTAAAATTGATGCTGACGGTTTATTTGCTAGCCAGGCACAATATGTTTTGAGACATCATGTAACTATGGAAGTAATAAAAATACCACAACTAGCTATGTGCCGCAATGTTGAAGAGATGGGGGCATGATTTCACAAGGAATAGGGAGGGGTAATTATTCAAGCCTTTGAGCCAATGGCAAAAAGCCAAATTTCTAATGGAGAACCGATAAAGCTGTCAACTACCCATTTTGTCTTTTATGCCCAGTCATTTAGAAATTGCTTGAGGAAGTTAATGCATGGGAATGGGAAGAGTAGGTGAGTCAAATTTGAATTTGGGAAGCCATCAATTATTGGAAAACATGTTTTTGACTTCTTGGGCAAGTAAATCCTTGGAAATGCATGCCCAAGCCATTATTCAACCACATCTTTCATTCCTCGCCCATTCTCATTCATGTTTGGGCTCTCTCATGCAGCAGGAAGATGGTTGAGATCTCTCCTTCACGATCTATGTCATTTTCTTCACTTTTCTATTCCCAGAATTCATTTTCTGTGTTGTTGGGAGAATGGGAAGAAGGGGACCATGATTTTGGGGTTTGAAGTGGTCGTTTTTTCCCCTATGAGCAAGCTAAGAGATTCCCTCACGTTTTTTGCATTTTCCCTTATTTCTCCAATCCAAGAAACCCGTTTTTGTGTCGTTCAGTGAATGGAAAAAGGATACCCACGATTTGGGTGTGTATGGAGGTCGTTTCATCTACTGTAATTCCCATAAACGTTTTGTGAAATTGTATTTCTCTCACAAGGTGTTTTCCCCCTTTTTCCAGTCCATTTTGGTTCCAAACCCGTCCTTTTTTTTGTTATGCTCAATGGTTGGGAAGATAGATCCACGATTTAGGTGTTTGAAGAGGTCATTTCTACCCATGTGAATCCCCTAGATGTCTCTGAAATTCAATTTTCTATCAGAGGCTTTTTTTTCCCTTGTTTCCTTTTCATGTTGGCTTCTAGGATGTTTTCGTCCATATCCAACAACTGTATTTTTGCTGTGAAGTGCATCCTTGGGTTCACTTCCCCACGTAAGTCCAAAGAACCCATCAATTAGTGGGTTTGGCTTTGTTTTGGTGTGAAGGTTGGATTGGATGAGAAATTCCAAGGAACTTATTTGTTAATTGGATGACCTTGTTTTGATGTAAGTCTTGGCTTAACTGAGTAAGTCCAATGAACTGATGGGCTATTGGATTATTGCCTTAGTATCTCGTGAAACCCAATTGTTTATTGGTTGGTATTTTAATAGTCTATGAAACCCAAAGTTGTGTTGGCTTGACTCTGGGTGGATGGTCTTGGTGTGTGTAAGCCTGTTGTTCCGTAGTTCCTTTTGCAAATCATTCCCATCTCAGGGGTAGCGATGATGCTAAGAGATTTATGGGCACAATAGCCTATGGTTGGGTGGAACGTTGTGGCAACATATCTAGTTGGGGGGAAGCTTCTTCTTAAGATAAGGATTTCGTGTATTTAACTTCGCATATGTATTTGTTTTGTAAATTATCATGAATATGTTGAATTCTTGAATGTGAATGAATGTATTTGCTTCCCCCGTTTAATGAATTATACATATGCATGTGTATGTATTTACTTCAAGGCATTTTATGTTTATGTTTATGGGGCTAGATTTCCCAGTTTGACAGCAACATCAACAGTGTAGGTAGCGTCCTCTCTGTCATTGGGATGAGCGTTGGGGACGTGAAAGACGAATACGAAAACTATGAAAGCTCTCCTAATACATCACCAACAACTCCTTCCAGCTCGACTCCACTTTCCTATCAGGGCCATGGAAAAAGATCCCAGATCAGTCAGTTGATGGATTCCATTTTTTTGGTTTGCGAACGATCTTTCAAAAAATATTTTTGTCATCTTTGAATTTAATATGTTTGATACTTAGCATCTTTTATAGTTTTTTTATTTTTAATATGTTATTATGGATTGGCCTACGTTATTATGATCTTTCTCCTTAATCCATTTTAAAGAGATCAGAAATATTTTTAATGAGACGTCTTGGTTTTTCTAAGTTACAAGTTATTGTTATATGTTGTTTGCATGTTGTTAGATATACTCTTGGGAGGTTACTGCTTCCATGGTTAAAAAAAATATTTTTAATAAACCTACAAGTATTTTAGTCTATATATATGTCTTTGTGTTATTGATAATTTATGCTCTTATTGTTAATATGAATCCTTTTATTTAGAATGCTCCTACACTTTATCTGATTTATAATATTATCTTATTCATAATATTAATATAAAATAATATTATTTGGAAATTGGTTTTTAGTTTAGACCTTTTGGAGTTCAATTATGTGGCACATTATTGACATGAAATCATTGGGTTTATCCAATTTTGTTATATTGCCATGGGATTTGGATGATTAGGAATGAATGGGATTGTGGGAAACTAATAATATGGTAGTGCAAATATAGCATCCTTATATGCTAGGCTAGGCTATGACATCATTAAATGGATGTTTCTCTTTTGACATTAATTTATTGAGACAAATCCATTCCTAATCGAGAGTACTACAATGATGTGTAGTTGGATTAAAAAATTCAATAAATAATCCTAGGCTAAGTATTAATTAGTGGGGTATCTACTCCAAGAATGTCACCCAAGACTTGCACGTAACAACAACTACATGGAACAACCAATTTTCTCCAATAGATGGCCCATGATAAGCAAAACAAAGTTTCTTGGGAGTTCAAACCTTGGTCGGGAATTTCATTTCCTACACTTAACCATCAAGCATCCGATCCTAGACCTTATTTATGGTGTTGTATGAATATTTTACATATTATTTTACCTATTCAATATTAGGGGATCCAATGGAAAAGCATGGAATTGTAGGAGAATGATATGGAAAACTCAACAATTAATTTGATTCTTGTATATGACTAAACACTTATCCATTTGCAGATTTCAGCATTAAAGAATGAGATTTTTATGTATATTTTGTGAATAATTCAATAGTATTGGCCCATGGTTTTGTTTTGATGTAATCCTATGGCTTAGGTATTGTTGTGATTTAATACTATAAATAATTGACTCTAAAGAGAAGGAAATCAGTATTCCCATTGGTGTTCCATCATTTATTCTTCATTCTTTTTCTAATATTTAAAATCGTATCAGAGCGTATGGCCCGATCCATTCCTTTTGTCTTGGGTAAGACTTTTCAAAGTGGAAATCACACACACAAGGAGGAATCAGCTGTATTTTTTTCTATCTCTTGGACCGCCAACACATCTTGTCCCTATGGGGAACTATGACCCCTTTGATACAACACACCCTTTTATCAACCAAAGTGCGGTGCCAATGCACTTTCTATTTAGACAAAGTGAGATATCAACATACTATTCATTTATCCAAAGTGCGGCAATATGGAGTCCATTTTTCCAAATGGATGACCCAAAGTTGCATCGAGGAGTCTATTTTCCCTCGGATTTCAAGAGCTACCAATGCACATCAAGCTTGTAATCTTCTCACATCCACCTACAAGGGAACAAACCGAGTAAAAACACTAATATTTCAAACTCTTCGACTTCAGTTTGAAATTTTGAACATGAAGGAAACAGAAACTGTATATTAGCTTATGATTAGTGTTTCAGGCATTGTAACCCAATTTCAAACCCATGGAAAACCTTTAGAGTAGAAGGTATTCATTCAGAAGATTCAAAGGTGTCTCACAAAAATATTTTCTATGGTAGAGACTGCCATAGAAGAAGCAAATATCTTCCCCAGTTCACCCTAGAAGAGTGGATCGGATCGCTTCTATCTCATGAAGCTCATTTCAATCAAAAATAAGAGTCATTGACCAATGCTTTTAGCACCCAAGATTCTCTCAACAAAGGTTGAGGAAGAAGAGTATGAGGTAGAGGAAGAAGAGGCTGAGGGTCTCCTCATACAGAGGAAAAACCCAATCATGAACATTTAGAGCACTCAGAGCACTCTCACATCTCTCAAGTTCATAGGGGGAGAGGCAAGAGACAGACCAATAAGTCCAATATTCTATGTAACTACTGCAACAAGTATGGCCACTATGAACAAGAATGCAGAAAGAAGAAAGTAGACCAAAAACGTTGCAGATACAATGTCTCTAAATTTCTCAAATCAGATCAGATCATATGGTGGAAGTGAATATGATTCACATGAGTTTACAAATTTATGCAAGCAACATGGCATTCAGAGACAATTCACCACCAAATACACTCCACATAATAATGGAGTTGTTAAAGTAAAGAACCATACCATCATAAACATGACATGTAGAATTGTGTCACATAAGAAGCCATCATATGAGTATTGGGATAAATTTATTGCATGCTCAGTTTACTTGCTCAACAGATCACCCATAGTGAGTGTCCAGGATAACATTTCTGAAGAACCATGGAGTGGCACTAAGATTAGTGTTTCACATCTAAGAATTTTTTTTCTATAGCATTTTCTCATGTACCTAATGAACTTTGGAGAAATCTAGATAAGAAGAGTGAGCGGTTTATTTTATTTTAATATTAATTTATTATGATAAAGAAATCATGCCATTCCCGATCGGGAGTATGAGAGTGATGCATAGCTTGCTTAAAACATTCAATAAAGAATCTTATGCTAAGTAGCCACGAGTGGGGTATCTGCTTCAACAAAGTCACCCAAGACTTTCACCTAGCAGCAACTGTATGAAACAACCAATTTTCTTGAGACAGATGGCCCACGCGAAGCACATATTCTTGGGAATTCGAACCTTGGAAGGTAATTTCATTTCCTACACTTAACCATCAAGCATCAAGACTAGACCTTATTGATGGTGTTGTATGAATATTTTTCATATTAATATTACCTATTCAATATTACCTTATTGATGGTGTTGGATGAATATTTTTCATATTATTATTACCAATTCAATATTAGGGGATCCAATGGAAAAGCATGGAATTATAGGAGAATGATATGGAAAACTCGACAATTAATTTTATTCTTGTAGATGACTAAACACTTATCCATTTGCATATTTGAGCATTAAAGAATGAGAGTTTTATGTATGTTTTGTGAAGAATTCAATAGTATTGGCCCATGGTATTGTTGTAAATTTGTAGTACCTACAAGTAGGTACAAACAAGTAAATTTGTAGTACCTAAATCACTACAAGCCTTTATATTTAAGGAAATTTTATTTATGTTACATGCAAGACCTTTTTTAATAAATGTATTGTTTGCTCGACCTATTTCCTTTCACAGGTCAGATATATGGAGTGGTTTCCCAAAAAAATAATGAATGGGGTTCTTACTATTGGTTGGCTCGTTTCTTAGAGGGGAAACAAACTATTCTTGAACCTATTACAAATGATGAAAATATTGAATTTCCAACTAGCTCGATGGTTATAAAAGGGGATTACTTGACACTAGTAGCACAACAAAAAAGGAAGGGTGGGTAGGTATATGAGGATTATAGACCCGGAGCTATTGTATACCACTTCACCAGCTTGGTAGTTGGTATAAACAACAAGCTTCACACACTTTCGAACAAAACTAGTGCACATGTACGATACCTGCTACCTCATTTAGAACATGAGAGATTGATGGTCACCATCGGCAATGGATATGATCCAGATGGACTACTCAAGTAAGTGCATTGTCAGGTTTTACTAGATTTTCTAGTGTGGGTAGATTGTCATGTGCGTTATTTAAACTTTAAAGTGTGTGCTGAAGCACAATTTCAATACCATTTACCTATACAATTTCAATACTAACTTATGATTGATGAATACCATTCACAGACATCCTACTATTCACAATATACTAGACAATATGAACATGAACCTACACCCTATCTATAAATAATGTTTGCACAATTTCATTTGGTTCTCTTTATTTTCTGATGAGAGTACTCATGTTTATCTTTTTGTGTTCCTAGGACACAAACACGATCTATGGCACATTGGAGGAGCCAAAAACTAACGGTGTATTTAGATACCACCAAATAGAATACAAAAAATAACATGCTCTAGAGTTGTTGCAATTTAGTTTTAATAACTTTTTTTTTATATTAATGCACATTTAATTACATTCGTGGGTCAGCTCTTGCATCGTTGGGTCAACTTTACAAAAAACTCCAATGTGAAACTATTGGTAGTGTTACCATATTTTCCTTGCCCATACACACCTATAGGAGCCAACAACATGCAATTATGCTTCTCTATTTGGTTTTTCGCTCCAGGACCAAAAGTCACCAAGTGTCTCTGAACCACATTTGGAGGCGACGTTCAACTAGACATAAATCATCAACCAGAGGTGGGATCGATGAACCATTGACTTCGTTGGTCTCCTGGCATGAGAATACATATAGGGGGGCCTCTCCACCATGTTTACATGGCCCGTTGTCTACATTGTGTATTGATTTCATAAACTAGGGTTTTTCTCAGTTTCCTTGAATGCAACTCTTGCATTGGTTGGTCAACTTTGCAAAAAAATCCATCATGCGAATATTGGTAGTGTTCACATATCATCCTTTCCCATACACACCTACAGGAGCCAACGACATGCAGTTATGCTACTCCGTTTTTTTCACTATGGGACTGAATGTCACCAAGTGTCCCTGAACCGCATTTTGAGGCAACTTTAAACTGGACATAAGTTGGCAACTAGAGGTCGGATCTATGAATTGTTGACTTCGTTGGTCTATTAGCATGAGTCTACATATAGGGGGGCCTCTCCACCATTTTTGCATGGCTCAATGACTACATTCTACATTGATTTCATAAACTAGGGTTTTGCTCAGTTTCCTTGAATGCAACTCTTGCATTGGTGGGTCAACTATTGCATTGGTGGGCCAACTCTTGCATTGGTGACAAGCATATGCTAATTTATGAAATCTCATTAATTTTCCCTAGTTCAAAACATTTCTACATGGAATCATAGTTTTTTTTGGTTGGGATCATTCTATAGGTGAAAGAGGGATTTGGTATTCCAATTGTTGTGTACTTAGGTTAGGTGGTTGAATTTGTTGATATTGTTGGGTGTGATACCCTAAGTTTCTTGGGAGAAGCTCTTGGATGCTAAAAAATGTTTTTTTTTCTTCATATTATTATTTTTAACATGGATATGGATATGGTGTCTTGTTTATATATTAATATTGTGTCTAGACTTGGATGGTATGTGTACATTGGAGCTTTAAGACATTTGACACATGATAGGTCATTATTAAACATGTTTCAAGAGAAAGAGGGAGGTATGAGTGTGGATCTTGGTTATGATGCTACTGATCGCGTGTGATGAGTTGGATCCATTTCCTTCCAAATTCCTTAGGTGTTGTTCTTGATTTGAGTGATGTTCTATTTGTTCCATGTTTGAATAAGAATTTTTTGAGATAATTCCTTATATGATATATGTATAGTATATAGTTCCATTTTGAAATATCGTCTTAATCAGTATGTACAAGGTGACAAATAAGGGTTTATACAACAAGCTAGATCTAAGGTTCAACGGTTCAACAGTACATCTTATGGATTCAATGCACTACACACAATTCGTTACATATATGAAATACAAGTGTCAATGGAGCTTGGGAAGAAATCCATATATTTGGGTGTTCCTTTTAGAGTTGAATGGTTCATATGTGAATTGTATTTTATAGCTGAATGGTTAAAAAATAAATGGCATTTTATAAAATCTCTTGTCACTGTAGATACAGGTGCTTTTGCACTACTAAAATTAGTACTAAATATGAAACAATAGCTAACTATAGTGAATTATTCTAACAATAATATGAAAGCATTTATACATTCCAAAAAAGAATTGTTTATTGACTCTATTTAAAAAATAAGCGTTCTTGATATTGAAGGAACCCTCTCAAATGTGTGCCAGATGATGTTGCAAGATAACAGTGCAAGGAAAGAAGATCTTCAAGCTCACGCAAAGTGCTTAAAAACTATTGGAAATATTTTCCAAGTTGGGAAACTACAAAATGAACATGGAACTCTAGAAAGAGACAGTGCTCCAGGGTTGGCTAAAGAAGATGTAACACCCTGGTTTTGACCCCATGGTATTGACTTGCATATGATGTAAATAACATTAATAAATCATGGTTTGGAGCTCAAGGAAAAGGCCCCACCATGGATTTAGTGTTTTATGTTTTGGCAATTAAAATCGATGCCGATGGTTTATGTGCTAGCCAGGCACAATATGTTTTGAGACACCATGTAACTATGCAATTAATAAAAATACCGCAACTAGCTATGTGCCACAATGTTAAAGACATGGGGGAATGATTTCACAAGGAAAAGGGAGGGGGAAATACTCAAGCCTTTGAGCCAATGGGTAAAATCCAAATGTCTAAGGGAGAACCCATAAAGATGTCAACTACCCATTTTGTCTTTTATGTCCATTGATTTAGAAATTGGTTGGGAAAGTTAATGCATGGGGATGGGAAGAGTATGTGAGTCAAATTTGAATTTGGGAAGCCACCCATTTTTGGAAAACGTGTTTTTGACTTCTTGGGAAAGTAAATGCTTGGAAATGAATTCCCAAGCCATTATTCACCCACATGTTTCATTCCTCACACATTCTCATTCACGGTTTTGCTCTCTCACGTAGCAGGAAGATGGCTGAGTTCTCTCCTTCATGATCTCTGTCGTTTTCTTCACTTCTCCATGCCCAAAATTCGTTTTCTATGTTTCTGGGTGAATGGGAAGAAGGGGAACACTATTTTGGGGTTTGAGGAGGCCGATTTTTCCCCTGTGAGCAAGTTGGGAGCTTCCCTCACATTTTTCTGCATTTTCCCTAATTTATACAAGCTCAAAAACCTGTTTTTTTGTTGTTCAATGAATGGGAAAAGGAGACCCATGATTTGGGAATGTATGGAGGTCATTTCATCTCCTACAATGCACATAAACATTTTTTGAAATCGTATTTCTCTCATAATTTGTTTTCCCCCTTTTTCCAGCCCGTTTTGGTTGCAAACTCGTCTTTTTTTTGTTATGTTCAATGGCTAGGAAGATAGATCCACATTTTGGGTGTTTCAAGAGGTCGTTTCTGCCCACGTGAAGCCCCTCGATGTCTCTGAAATTGAATTTTGTATCAGAGGGTTGTTTTACCCTTTTTTACTTTTTTGTTTTGGCTTCTAGGACGTTTTTTTCCATACCCAGCAATTGTATTTTTGATGTGAAGTGCATCCTTGGGTTGGCTCGGCCGCGTAAGTCCAAAGAACCCATTTGTTAGTGGGTTTGGATGTGTTTTGGTGTGAAGGTTGGCTTGGATGAGAAATTCCAAGGAACTTATTTGTTAATTGAATGAATTTGTTTTGATGTAAGGGTCAGATTGGCTGAGTAAGTTCAAGGAACCCATGTGCTATTGGCTTATTTCCTTAGTATCACATGAAACCCAATTGTTTATTGGTCGGGATTAACATTATGTGAAACATAATGGTGTGTTGACTTGACTGTGGGTGTATGGTCTTGCTGTGTGTAAGCTTGTTGTTCCCTAGTTCCTTGCGAAAATCATGCCCCAGCTTGGGGGTGGTGATGATGCTAAGAGATTGATGACCACACTGCTACTGTATTTGTTTTGTAAATTATCATGAAGATGTTGAATTCTTGAATGTGAATGAATATGTTTTCTTCCACATTTTAATGAATTATACATATGAATGTGTATGTATTTACTTCAAGGCATTTTATGTTTATGTTCGCGGGGCTAGATTTCCCAGTTTGACAGCAACAATAGCAGTGTAGGTAGCATCCTCTCCATCATCAGGATGAGGGGTGGGGATGTGACAGAAGAATACAACAACTATGGAAGATCTCTCGGTACATCACCAACGAATCCTTCAAGCTCGACTCCACTTTCCTCTCAGGGCCATGGAAAAATATCTTGGATATGTCAATTAATGGATGCCATTTTTTAGTTTGTGAACGATCTTTCAAAAAATATTCTTTCCATCTTTGAATTTAATATGTTTGATCCATAGAAAATTTTATAGTTTGTTTATTCTTAATATGTTATTATGGACTAGCCTACTTTATTATGATATTTCATCTCCTTAATCCATTCTAAAGAGATCATAAATATTTTTAATGAGACATCTTGGTTTTGCTAAGTTACAAGTTACTGTTATATGTGGTTTGCGGGTTGTTAGATGTACTCTTGGGAGGTTACTGTTTCCATCGTTAAAAAAATATTTTTAATAGAATTACAAGTATTTTAGTGTATATATCTGTCTATGTGTTATTGATAATTTATGCTCTGATTGTTAATATAAATCCTTCTATTTACAATGCTCCTGGAGTTTATCTGATTTATAATATTAATACAATATAATATTATCTGGACATTGTTTTTTAGTTTAGACTTTTTGGATTTCAATTATGTGGCACATTATTGATATGAAATCATTGGGTTTATCCAGTTTTGTTATATTTCCATGGGATTTGGATGATTATGAATGAATGGGATTGTGGGAAACTAATAATCTGGTAGTGCAAATATAGCATCCTTATATGCTAGGCTAGGCTATGACATCATTAAATGGATGTTTTTCTTTTGACAGTAATTTATTGAGACAAAGACATTCCCAATCGGGAATACTATAGTGATGTGTAGTTGGATTAAAACATTTAATAAAGAATCTTAGGCTAAGTAGCCATTAGTGGGGTATCTATTCCAATAATGTCACGTAATACTTGCACCTAACAACAACTACATGCAACAACCAATTTGCTCCAGGAGATGGCCCATGATAAGTAAAAACAATTTCTTGGGAATTCAAACCTTGGTCGAGAATTTTATTTCCTACACTTAACCATCAAGAATCAATCCTAGAACTTGTTGATGGTGTTGTATAATTTTTTTTCATATTATTATTACCTATTCAATATTACCTGATTGATGTTGTTGTATGAATATTTTTCATATTTTTATTACCTATTCAATATTAGGGGATCCAATGGAAAAGCATGCAATTGTAGGAGAATGATATGGAAAACTCAACAATTAATTTGATTATTGTATATGACTAAACACTTATCCATTTGCAGATTTCGACAATAAAGAATGAGAGTTTTATGTAGGTTTTGTGAAGAATTCAATAGTATTTCCCCATGGTATTGTTTTGATGTAATCCTATGGCTCGGGTATTGTTGTGATGTACTACTATATAAAATTGACTCTAAAGAGAAGGAAATCAGTATGCCCATTGGTGTTCCATCATTTATTCTTCATTCTTTTTCCAATATTGAACATGGTATCAGAGCATATGTCCTGATCCATTCCTTTTGTCTTGGGTAAGCCTTTTCACAATGGAAAGAACACACACATGGAGGTTGTGGTTGGCTGGAACACATCGATGAATCAGGTGTATTTGGTTTTTATCTCTTGGATCGCCAACACACTGTGTCCCTATCAGGAACAATGACACCTTTTCCCCAACACACCCTTTGCTCAACCAAAGTGTGGTATAAACATACTTTCTATTCAGAAAAAGTGTGATACCAATGCACTATTCATTTATCCAAAGTGCATCAATATAGAGTCCATTTTTCCAAATGGTTGACCCAAAATTGCATCAAGGAGTCCATTTTCCCACAGATTTCAGGAGCTACCAAACTACATCAAGCTTGTAATATTCTTCCATCCACCTACAAGGGAACAAACCAAGTAAAAATAGTAAGATTGAAAACTCTTTGAATTCGGTTTAAAATTTTGAAAATGAAGGAAATAGAAAATGTAGATTATATTATGACTAGTGTTTCAAGCATTGTAACCCAATTTCAAACCTATGGCAAACCTTAATAATAGAAGGTAGTTGTTCAGAAGATTCTAAAGTGTCTCACAAAAAAAAATTCTATGGTAGAGACTGCCATAGAGGAAGTAAAATATATTCCCCAGTTTACCCTAGAAGAGTTGACTGGATCCCTTCTATCTCATGAAGCTCGATTCAATCAAGAAGAAGAGTCATTGAACAATGCTTTCAGCACCCAATATTCTCTCAACAGAGGTTGAGGAAGAAGAGGCAGAGGGTCTCTTCATACAAAGGACAAAACCAATCATGAACATTCAGATCACCTAGAGTGTTCTCACAACTATCAAGTTCATTAGGGAAGAGGCAAGAGATGGACCAATAAGTCCAATATTCATTGTAACTACTACAAGAGGTATTTCCATTGTGAAAAAGGATAAAGAAAGAAGAAAGTAGACCGAAATAGTGGCAGAGACAATGTATTTAAAGTCATTAGATCAGATCATATGGTGGAGGTGAATACGATTCACATGAGTTTACATATTTCTACAAGTAGCATGGCATTCAGAAACAATTCACCACCAAATACACTCCAGATCAGAATGGAGTTTCTGAATGAAAGAACTAGAACATCATGAACATGACATGTAGCATGGTGTCACATAAGAAGCTATCATATGAGTATTGGGATAAAGTTGTTGCATGCTCTATTTATTGCTCAAAAGATCACCCACTGTGAGTGTCCAGGAAAACATTCCCGAATAAGCACAGAGTGGCACTAAGATTAGTGTTGCACATCTAAGAGTTTTTTTTTTAATTCTGTTTCATTTTCTCATGTACCTACTGAACTTAAAAGAAAGCTAGATAACAAGAGTGAGCGGTCTATTTTATTTTTATATTAATTTATTGCGACAAAGAAACCATGCCATTCCCAATCGGGAGTACTAGAGTGATGTGTAGCTCAGTTAAAACAATCAATAAATAATCTTACGCTAAGTAGCCATGAGTGGGGTATATACTTGAACAAACTCACCTAAGACTTGCACCTAGTAGAAACTATATGCAACAACCAATTTTCTTGATATATATGGCCCATGAGAAGCAAAAAAATATTCTTGGGAATTCGAACCTTCGCAGGGAATTTCATTTCCTACACTTAACCATCAAGCATCAAGGCTAGACCTTATTGATGGTGTTGTATGAATATTTTTTATATTATTATTACATATTCAATATTACCTTATTGATGGTGTTGGATGAATATTTTTCATATTATTATTACCAATTCAATATTAGGGGATCCAATGGAAAATCATGGAATTGTAGGAGAATGGTATGGAAAACTCGACAGTTAATATGATTCTTGTAGATGACTAAACACTTATCCATTTGCATATTTGAGAATTAAAGAATGAGATTTTTATGTAGTTTTTGTCAGGAATTCAATAGTATTATCCCATGGTATTGTTGTAAATCTGTAGTACCTACAAGAAGGTACAACCAAGTAAATTTGTAATATCTAAGTCACTACAAGCCTTTACATTTAAGTAAATTTTAGTTATGTTACATGCAATACCTTTTTTAATAAATGTATTTTTAGCTTGACCTATTTCCTTTCATAGGTCAGATATATAGAGTGGTTTCTCCAAAAACTAGTGAATGGGGTTCTGACTATTGGTTGGCTCGTTGCTTAGAGGGGAAAAAAACATTCTTGAACCTAATACAGATGATTAAAATATTGAATTCCCAACTAGCTCGATGGTTATAAAAGGGGAGTACTTGACACTAGCGGCACAACAAAAAAGGAATGGTGTGTATGTATATTAGGATTATAAACCAGGATCTATTGTTTACCACTTCACCAACCTAGTAGTTGGTATAGATATCAAGGTGCATACACTTTCGAACAAAAATAGGGCAGATGTATGATACTTGCTACCTCATTTAGAGCATGAGATATTGATGGTCACCATCGACAATAGATAACAGGAATTATACATAATGATATATATACAATTTCAATTCAGCAAGGCATTATCTTCATCCATTTAGCAATTACAAGAAAAATAACAGAGACTAAACCACATTTAACATTATACGAAAAGAAATTAGTAATCAATCACATAACCATTCACCACATCAATCATTCATTTAGACATAAGAAATAACATGGAAACCCATCTAGGAAAAAATAGATAACAGGAATTATACATAATGATATATATACAATTTCAATTCAGCAAGGCATTATCTTCATCCATTTAGCAATTACAAGAAAATAACAGAGACTAAACCACATTTAACATTATACGAAAATAAATTAGTAATCAATCACATAACCATTCACCACATCAATCATTCATTTAGACATAAGAAATAACATGGAAACCCATCTAGGAAAAACCACCAAGGTGCTCTTCATCTAGCATGAGAAAGGATATAGCACCTTGCAGTCTACGAGATGCAGACTAATCTTGAGATATGTCTTTAAGTTCAGACTCATAGTTCTCATGCTCTATGTCTTATTTCTCCTAATCTACTGCTACTACCTACAGATCCACATACAGCTTGGATTGACTTTCCAAGCATCTGCACCACTCTAGTAGAGCTCTCCCATTGCACTATTTTGACTTCCTCTTGTCGATTCCTGATTACCTCCCTCTTAGATCTATCCTCTGCAACTACATACAAATTTCATCTATCAAACCTAATTAGTAATTATGAATAACAAAAAGCAACTGTCTAACCATTAAATCTATCCTATTTATATTAATTTACATGACCACATCGGGTTGACTACTTACAGGCAGTCTGTTAACTGTCACCATCAGCCGCCACCCAGGCTACAGCTGTGGTGATCATGAATTGACATGAGGCACTAACGACCTTACTTACAGTGTGCTTCCACTCATGTGGCACCCGCCGACTTAAGTCGAATTCTGCACCCACGACTTCCCTATCACTTTCTGGCTGTTTATTATCTGTGTTTTCCTTACCTACGTCACACACCTCTTTCATCTTCCTACATGTGTCCTCTGGTACCTTCATAATCTTTCCTTGCCTCCCTCGCACACACAGCATATCTTCTCCAGTTGCACGCACGAGTTTATTTCCTATATTCCTTTCCCAGGCCAACATGCCCCCAACAATCACCTATGGCTCGTCCTCAGCCACTAAACAAGGGATATCTAACGGTCGACACCTTTAGTGCATCTTTTCCAAAAAATTCTCTCTTTTTTTTTTCTTTTTTTTGTTCACAGTTTCTTCTATTTTCTTAGCTTGCGAATCTTGTTCCTTATGTTTTTTTTTTTTTGAGTTGGGCTTATATGACTTCCTCTTCATCCTGTTCTGATAAGTTGATGCCCATAGGTTTGTTCTATGTCTAGTCTGGGCCTTCTTGATGGTGCTCATGATGCTCTGCTTCATGTTCCTGCATTCCTTTATTTGCAATTCTCTCTTCTTCTCTTGCGACTTCTCTTAAGTCTTATGTGATCGCCACTGCGGCTACATGCTTATCAACAAGTTGTTCTGCCTTGCCAACATTTTCCAGGAACTAGGTCAGAATAGGTGCAGGCCATTCTATCTCCTGGTAAGCTTCATCTTCCTATTGTTCGAGTTCCCGCACTATGCCGTTGCTTGGGTGTTCTAAGGAGGTACTATCCAATGCATGAGTGAACTCGTGGATTCGCTGCGGAATCAACTGAATTAAGTTTGTCATACTTACGGCTTCGACTTGTTGTTTAAACATTTCCTTATTGTGCATGCTTTCTTGGTCGCACAAGCTTCTGGCCTTATTGAGGAGCTCCTTAAGCTCAGTTCCCCTGGCGATTTTCTCCTTCATTGGAAGCTTCTTAATCTCGGCTTTCAGTACCAAGATTTATAATTCTTCTTGCCACACTTGCTCGACAAGTTTCTCTGCTAGTGCATCATCGATGATTTGTTCCCATGTTGTAGCAATTGCTTCCATTGCTTCTGCACATATGCTCTCGGCTTTCCTTAGCTGGGAAACAGCTTGGGTTGTCAATTGCTTCCTTTGTTGCAAAACTTCTAGAGGCATGTTGGGATGCGGGTTGGTTTTCATCTCCTAGAACTACTTCTGGAGGTCTACGACTAGCTTGGATAGATGTCTCAATTGATGCACTGGTTCGACCTCAGCCTTTGCTTCCTCCTTGAAGAGTTGCGTCGCTTCCTCTTTTATTACTTGTTCTAGCGAAGCTTGCCTCTAGGCTTGGGGTTCCATATCTACGCACTGGCAGTCGATAACTTGTTGTCGCTCCCTTTCTTTCCTGGTTGCCTTAGCTTCCTGAGATGCAGCTATATTTTCTTAGATTCTAATTTCTGTTGCAGTGGCCTGTTGAATAGATTATATCTGCGGCAAATTTAACTTTGAAAAATTTAAAATCAATGTGTCCAAGTTATGGAGACTTGCCTTGCTTTCTTTGCTTTTCTTAGACATTTCCTCCATAGGTATTTCTATCATTAAGGGTGGCAGCATTATTGGTGCCACTAGGGTGTCTGATTGGGTGAAACCATAGGTTCCATCCTGCATGCTCTCTCACACTTCAGTGACAATCTGCGTGAGTTGGTTAACCTTTGTGGTGATGGCTTTTGTCTAATTGGTTTACCTGGTCACGATATTTCCCAAATTTTTCTCTGTAACTTTGGAAAGGACGTTGCGCAGAAGGGTCAAGTCCACGTCTGGTATCTCCCTTACATGGGGTCGGTTAACCTTCTACCTCTTACTATACAAGAAGCTTAATGTTTGTTCGTCTTCCTCCTCTTGCATGGGCTGCTTGACCCTCTTTTCCTGGCTTTCTCTGCTCTTAATTCCTCACTCATAGCGGGGTCATCTAGGTTGGCATTGGGTAGATCACACTCATATTCCGCTTCATCTTCTTGGGAGCCATCCTGGGGCTCCTACATACTAGCATTGGCACCATGTTGGTTTGGGTTCTCTGCTGGAATCTCCTGCGGGACTTGCTATCATGCATGTACCTTATCATGATGGGTAAGCCATTCCTCAGGCTAGTATTTGATTTCTTGTTCAATATCCACATCCCTAAGGATGAATAATGTTTGAAGCGCTTGCTTCTTAGGGTCCCCACGCCATTGCAAGATGATTTTGTGTTGTTCTGCATGGAATTGAATGAATGAATACTTTGAAACTGTTGCAGGAGTCAGTCGATACTGCGTATGCACAATTTGCCAAAGCCTTTCTCCCTATAGGAAAAATGTAATTTGGGAATCAGTCTTACGCTTGTTGTCCTTATGGTCCTAGAGGTTCTGGTAAGGCCTGCCAAGGGACTCTAAGGGGATATCCATAGGCTGATAGTCCGGTGGCGGAGCCCATACTGCAAAATAAATTAAAATTAAGAGTTAGGATAAGTGAAACATAGTTGTAGGTTGTTCTTGTGCTTCTCATTCATCGTCCAACAGTTTGTTCAAGGGGAACCAGGACCAGTTAATGTGCACACCCTATGCACATTTTTAGGCAAGTTCTACTATTGCGGTCGTGCACTCATCCTGCCTCATCTTACGCAGGACCTTGCTACACAAGATCTTTGCTATTACTTGCACCGCATTATCCTCAATGGAGCCGATGAGAAAACCCTTTCCACTACGGAGGAACTGATACTTAGCCTTCATATCATTCTTATCTATCTTTTCCCCCTCATTATGTAAGTATGGGGCCCAGTTGAGTCCATTCTACGGTAGACTTGTAATTGCTGAAATCAAGTCCATCATCACCTCATATCATGTGTTCAGCCAAAGGTAGCCACCATAGAAGCACACATGCAACTGCTTAACATACATTCCGATTGGTCCAGAACGACCAAAATGGGGCATAAGGAGCAGGTTTAATATACTGGACTACTTTAATCCGCGTGCATACTCTAGTGCAGAGACAATGTCTGCCTTCGGGGGTTGGCCAGCTTTTACAACCATGAATTCATATCTAGAGATGTCTAGCTTCCGAGTGTCATAGTCTTCAAACTTTAATACCTGAAGCTTGGTCATGATGGAATCCTGGGGTTTTGTGATGCCCTTTGGAATTATGGGTTCTTCTAATAGCTCTGGAATATTCACCGATTGCTACGGCACCGAGCCTCCTGGGAGATACATAGGGCGGCAATAATTTATTCTCTTCTTCAGTAAGCTCTGTTTTCAGTGATGATGGCCGAACCGGGTCAGCTCTACAAGCTTTGGGTATTTTTTCTACAATGTCAGAGGAACTTGGGGGTTCAGCATTCAAGGGTTGCACGACGACAAAAACTTGGGATTCCACTGGTTGTAGTAGTGGTCGAGAGGTAGTTATCTGCGTGAGCTTAATCCCTACTTGTGATGGAAGCAGCAGACTCTGTAGCGGATTTTTGATGATCCTCAGTCTCGATACTAATTTCAACTTTTCCTGGGTCTTATTCATCTTCTTAGGCAACCAAACTGGTTCAAGATGTCCTTACTGGAGTGCTCACTATTGCTGAAATAATTTACTAAGTAATGTCTTTGGCTCTAAAGGATGGCTTGGTCTATGCAATGAGCTTGGCTCTTTGGTTTGCTCATTCGTCAAAGAAGTGTAAAGGTTATATGGGAGAGGGTAAGGACTTCTTATAGGCGACGAGTCTTTAAGCTGATTGGATAGAGTGAAGGACCCTCTGGTGGATCATATGGGATCATCCTTTGCACACTTAAACTCCATTATACATTTGTTAGGGAAGTTAAGGGCACTCTACCAGATGGGACCGAGAAGTCTGCCGCCTTTCTCCTTGGACCTACGGCTTTAATGATACTAAACATTTAGTGGTGTTGGATCTTTTTTGAATTTCCCATGCCCTTACCGGTTGTCAGTGCCTACTAGCTATTTGTCACTTTTGGCCAGTTGTATTTTCCAAAAAATCTTTTTTTTTTGCGCATCACAACTTTATGGGACCGTGCCGTAGTCGTCGCGATAGGGTTTTAATCAACTACCATTGATCATGCCCGATACTAGTGTTCCATTTAGCTTGTGTAGTTTTACTACGCCTACTTCAA
This sequence comes from Pseudotsuga menziesii, assembly GCA_001517045.1. Taxonomy (NCBI): domain Eukaryota; kingdom Viridiplantae; phylum Streptophyta; class Pinopsida; order Pinales; family Pinaceae; genus Pseudotsuga; species Pseudotsuga menziesii. The sequence goes on from LPNX010380079.1 coordinate 156,116, forward strand.
TAATGTGTGCAACTACGTATGGACCTAACTAGTGCATTTTGAGCTTACTATCATACATCAGAACAAGTCCACCAACCTTGAACTTCTTTGTTGTGATGTGGTGGTCATGCGAGGATTTCTGCAGCTGCTTTTCCACATTTTGATGGAATCCTGTAATAAAATGGTCTTCTTCCTTTTGAACCAGCTGCGCCAGCCTCTCTTCTACAGCACCAATATCTGTCATCTTTGTTATTGCAGCAATTCATAGGCTCGGGACAATATATTCCATGGGCACGACTGCTTCTTGTCCATAGACTAAACGGAAAGCGGTGTATCAAGTTAGTCATTTGCATGTTGTTCTATAGGCCCATAATAACACTGAGACTTTCTGGTCCTAGTCATCTCTACACAAATCGCATACTTTAGTCAACACATTCTCAAGTACCTTGTTGAATACCTCGACAGTTCCATTTGCTTGAGGATGGTAGGGTGTTTTTTTCTTGTGTTGGATTTGGAATTCTGCAGTCAGTTCAACAATTAGCTTATTTAGAAAATATGTACCTTGGTCACTGATTAGGATTTTGGGACAACCAAATCTTGTGATGACGTTCTCAAAGAGGAAGTGGGCTGCAGTTGCTACAGTACAATCTTTTACAGGTGCTACCTCTGCCCATCTTGTCAAGTAATCTGTAGTAGTGATGATATAATGTGCACCAGTCCATTTTCCCAGTGGACTGATAGGGATAAAAAAATCCACTTCCCATTTATCAAAGGCCTACAGTGTAATTTGTGGCGCAAGTGGCATTTCATCATGTCGTGATGGTTTCCTCGTTCTTTGACACTTATCGCAATTGTGACAGTATTTCCTTGTGTCCATATGTACCGTTGGCGACCAAAGTCCTGCTTGCAAAATCTTGCGCACTATTTCTTTCCCGGCATAGTGTCCTCCTGAGACACCCGCATGTGATTCCACCATTACCCATTGTATTTCATGATCCAAGACACATCTTCACAATATTTCATCCAGTCCCAACTTATAGCTTTGTCCCGTGATTAGCATGTAGTCTGAGGCCTTGACAACTAGCTCTTTCTTTTTCCATGTCAAATAATCTTCAAGTGCATACCCTGTATTTAGTAAGTGTATAATCGCATCAAATTCTTTATCGACAACATCTATAACAAATAGCTATGCATCTGGTAAATTGTCCTCTAGGATGGTGGGTTCCTCCCCACTTTCAATTCGCGATAAGTAATCAGGCCTAACATTTAGTCGTCCTGGCTTTACAATTACCTCAAAGACAAATTCTTGAAATAGGAGGAGCCACCGACAGATAACACTGGCTTATTGACCAAGTACTTTAGTGCAGAATGGTCAGTAAACATTTTGAAGTGTCCACCCAATAGATAATGTCTAAAGTTTTGTAGTGCATAGACCATTGCAAGCCCTTCTCTTTTAGTTGTGGTATAATTTTTCTTTGCCATTGATATTTTCCTACTTGTAAATGCGATCGGGTGGTCAATTGCACCGTCTCCTGGTTGGGTTAAAACTATGCCAAGTGCAATCGATGATGCATCAACATGTACATGGAATTCTTTTTTCCAATCTGGAAATATTAATATTGGTGCAATAGCCATTTTACCCTTCAGTTTATCCAGACTCTCTTGGTAGTTTTCATTCCACTCGAACTTGGAATATTTTTTCGCAGCTTCTCCATTAGGGCAGTTATCTCTGCATACCCTCTTATGAATTTACTATAATTCCCAGTATGTCCCAATGTGGACTTGAGTTGTGTGACTTATGTAGGCTGAGGCAAGTGTAGGATAATTTCTACCTTCGCGGGGTCGACTAGGATCCCATTGTGGCATACTACATGGCCTAATAGTACACCGAATAGTGCACATAATATACATTTTCTCAAGTTTAGTGTAATTTGATACTGGTGACACCTTTCCAGCATCATGCGCAAATTTTCAATATGGTCTCTTACAAAACCAAAGACCGTCCAGTCATCAAAGTATGATTCAAGAAACTTATGAATGAAATCTTTGAAATAAGATACTACTATTCTAGAAAAAATAGCAAGGGCATTTTTAAGGCCAAAGGGCATTACCGTGTATTGGTAGCATCCCCATTCTCTTACAAAGGTTGTCTTGTGTCGATATTCTTATGCAATTCGGACCTGATGGTATCCTGAGAACCCATCTGTGAATGAGTACATTTCTTGTCCACCAACACTTTCCAAAACCTCATCCGTGAAGGGTGTAGGGAATGGATCATGCAAACAAGCATCATTTAGTTTCCTCAGGTTGACACAGATTCTGACTTCACCTGTCACCTTCTTGTCTTGGATGACTATGGGGCTTATCCATTTTGATTCTTTAGTTGGTTCAATAATTCCTTCCTCCAACATGCGATCTATTTCTACTTTTACTTTCTCCTTCAAAAGTGGGTTTAATCTGTATGGTCGTTCTTTCACTGGTCTTGCATCGGGTTTGAGTGGAATTTTCATTTCACCCAAATCCCCTACTATCCCCTTCATTTCCCTAAAGTTTGTTGGGAATAGGTCTTGAAATTCATGTAATAAATCGGTGATTTTGGCTACTGTTTCTTCATCCTAGTAGTCTCCAATGTTGGAAAATTTTGGATTGTCCTCCGATCCAATGTTAACCTTTTTAATCTTTAGCGGCTTAATGAACTGCTCACTGGAAATGTCACTTCCTTCTACCTTGCGCGATCCTTCTGATTCTAGAATATTGATATTGGTTGGATCATCGTCCGAGTCCCCAGAGAGATTGTAGCATGTCATCCAATGTTGGACTATCTCACATCATTGGTGGGAATGTGTATCACAAGGTTGAGAATACACAATCTCCAGTGGGATCTCAGTGAATATTTTCTCCTTAATATTTTTCAGCACAATATCCACTGTAGGCTGTTCATCTGCAAACTGGAATGTGTAAGTGAATTTCTGCGCAACTTCTTCCCATTCCCTTGTCTCCTGGAGCAACTCCATAGATGCGTGGTGTCATCTCAAGAGTATGGATGAAATGGTGAACCCATTCCTGGCGAGGGTAGTTCAAGAATGCTGTGGAACATTGTTCTATGTGTTTGACAGGGTCTGATAACCCTGTATATATTTGGGTTACAGTTGTAATTTATTCTAGCAGCCTTCTGCACTGACTTACTTCTAGTAGCCTTCTACACTATGGCCATTTAGTTATGGTGTTCTTATGCATGCCCCACCATCGTGCATGCATAAATTTCAATGCAAAGTGTAGTGCAAACAGTTATTGTGGCTCTTTTACTAGTTCTTCAAATTCAGTTAAGAACTTTGCCAATTTAGGCAGTCCTTCATATGTGGGCAGTGGTCACGACTGAGTTCCTGCTCATTTAACAGACTTAGTTATCCTGGAATATTTTCTCGATGAGACTTCATGCAATCGGTTCTTCCACTTCTCCAGTGCGTCTCCTGAGTCTAATGTACATGAACTCTCACATTTCCAACTTAGGTTACCGTCTGCAGTAGGATTAATATAGTCTTCCCGAAGGGTGGTTATATTGTAGATGGTTTCAAGATGGTCACCATGCCCTTCGTTGAACACTGGTTCAACGTACCTTTCTCCTTGTAGGAGGTCAAGGGGTGCAACGACCCACATCTGATCATCTTCAAATGATAGGATCCTTCTTTTGAAATTTATGATCGTTTGGTTTTCCATTTCCCAATCAATCCCAAGCAGTGCGGGGTATGGGGTGGCATCGTCTACTATATCTATGACTTCAAAGTCCACCAAAGTGCGTAATCTTTCGATATCCACTTGAACCTGACCCAGCCTACCAAGAGGGAGGACCTTTGCTTGATTTGCAAGCCTTAATTGAATGGGGGACCATTCTATTATCTCACAAAATAAATTTATTTTCAATAAGTTCACTCATACAATTTATTTTGATAGGATGAATATTTCAAGTCATATTATCAAAGATATTGGGATGACTAACAAATTTGGGGTATCTGATGTTCTCTTATTTGGTAAATTTGAAATTTTTAGCTTTCGGTGGCTTAGGAGAGATTTTCATTAACTCATTAGTTGCTAAAAAGCCTAGATTTTAGCGGCTAATAATTTAACCAGGACCATGATTATCCACCGAAATCTTGCTCATCACGTTCTTATTAAAATTCTGGGAAAAGGACTTTCGGTGGCTTAGGTGAGTTTTCCAACTGCTCATTAGCCACTGAAAAGCTTTGGTTTTGGCAGCTTAGCGAGTGTTTGCAGGAGGAAATTAACCATCGAAATCAAATGAGATACATTTTTGGAAAGGGAAACTTTCGGTGGCTTGGGCGAACTTTCAAATAGTTCATTAGCCACCGAAAGCCCTGCCTTTTGGCAGCTAAACAATGAGATCCGCGAAGAAAGTTAACCACCAAAAGCCTGTTGATCACTTTTTTTGAAAAGGGACTTTCAGTGCCTTAGGAGAACGTACCAACAGTTCATTAGCCACTGAAATCCCTAGTTTTGGAAGCTAAGACCGAAATTTTAGGGCACTCCAAGCCACTGAAAGTGGCGTTTTACTTTGAAAATTCATTTTTTAAACGATGATTCTGATCGATTTGAGAATCATTTTGCAAAATTCTCAGATGTTTTTGTTCCTAACAGGTCAAAGAAAAATAACCTCTCTTAGTTTTCCTACAAGTGTTTCATATTGGGAGAATCGAATCCATCTCTCAGACCTACTTTTTGGATCTCAAAATTTCTTGTTTGACACATGTTTTTGAAATCCAGATCCCAGGAAAATTAAAACAAATTCCAAAAAAATGAGAGAGGTTTTTTCTCACAAAAAACCAATATACAAAAAATATTTCGGTTTATAGACAAGTTTACATATTTGAAGGACCAAATCCATCTTTGAGCCCCAGTTTTCAGCAGTTTGGCCAAAGTTTTAGGGCAAAAGATGACCTGTGAGTCCTCCGAGTGGCATTTTTGAACTCATCTATCAGTCCATCAATATTTGTTGTAGATGTTGAGGAGTTCAAATATAAAACATAGGTCCCATATAATCAAGCGAATACTATCGAAAATACATGAACTAGAGGTCTTAGAAGGGAAATCCAAGCCCTAATCCTAAAACACATCTTGTGCTAGAAAGCCTAGCAGAGGCAGCAGCAAACTTGCAGCATCCGGAGGTATCCCATGATGATGTTGTTATATAGGTTGAATAAATCTAATATTGATGAAGGATAAGTCCAGGCTCTACAGGATGATAAGAAGGTCAAGGCTACAGAAGAAAGATTCAAACCCTAGAACACACCTTGCGTTGGAAACCCTAGCAAAGGAAACTATTAGCCTTCAGAATCCTGAGGTAGCCCATGATATTTGTGATATTCCAAATCTTATGTAGGTTGAAAAAGGACCAGAAGGATAGGATTAAAGTGTAAAATTCTGATTTAAAGGCTAAATAAAATTTTGCAGAAAACAGAGCTTTCGGTGGCTTAGGTGAACGCAGCAGCTGTTCATTAGCCACCAAAATCATAGCTTTCGATAGCTAATAGACCCAAGATTCTGCCTCCTTAACCACCAAAAGTAGAAAAGGGTGCAAAAGGATGTTTTGGCATGCAGAACCAATTTTTCCGAGTACAACTACCTCAAGGATGAATATAAAGCTGAAATTTGTTGGAAAACACCATTGGGAGAGGCCTGTTCTAGTTTTGAGGATACAACCATGAAGAAAAGGGTCACAAACCCTACCTATTTTTTACCAATAGTGGCTTATCTATTAGATGACAGGTTAAATCTATACTTCAGTGCTCACTGCAGTCATCAAAAAGTTCAATGAGTAAACAAGAGTTAGCATTAGATAGACTAGTAGTTAAATTAGGGTTTCTAACCTAGTTTTGCAAAAAACATTAATTTTATCTATGTTTAGTAAAACGGATCCAATTTTTTAGGATCTAAATATTTTGTAAAGCATATAAATCCTAATACTTATTTTGAAAAAAAGATTCGACTTCAGGGACTTGTAGACCATTACTATTGTCAAGCTTCTCATATTGCTCATGACCTAATATAACCTCTTTTTCTATCATATGTTCAGCTTCTATTTCTTGTCTATTTTGTGCTTATGCTTGAATGTGTTATTAAATTTTATTTAGGTTAATTGATGTCTGATAGCTGTTATCCTAGTGGCATATTAATGATTTGAATTATAAGTACTTTCCTTTTTATGATTAGCCATTTATATATATCTGTTTTATGTATGAATCTGCCAACATGATAAGTTCTCCATCTCTACACCATATTATCAAACCTATGAATAGTGGTAGTTAGAATCCTTATCCCTGATTAAGTTTCATGCATGTCTTGAGAGTGTGAGGTCCTGTAAGTCACCTGACTTGATCCACTTAGAAAACCATAAAAAAATTTAAGTTACCAGGCATCCTCAAGCTACAACCTAGAGGAGTTTCCTGGAGTGATAACAAATTGGCGCCATTTCTTGGGAGAGGAGATTGAAGCTCAGCTTCCCTGGGAGATGACATAGATCCTTCTTTGATGATAGACAAAGTTTGGACACTATTATGGTTGTAACCCTAAAAGGGCCACTAGTAACACATGTTTCAGATCCAGAAGAGATTCTAAGAATAGCTAGGGTTTCTCTAAGGCAGACCTCCAAAGCTGCAAGGGGAGATACAAAAGGTATTTCAAGAGGTATTTCTATTGTTATATCAAATAGACCTCCATTTCAATCTTCTTATGCTGAAGCATCCAGTTCTCAGAAGTTTATAAGTAGATTTGAAAATTTTAGGGTTGAGGAATCTTCAAGCACTGCCACTTGTGAAGATCTCATCCCTGGAGACTCCATTGAAGAACTGTGGCTCAGAGAAGGGATTATACTAGAGAAAATCAAGAGAGGCCACCAGCAACACCTATTGCATACCCAGAGAAGATCATCAGAAGAGGAAGAGATCTACAAAGGAAAACTCTTCCAGGGAAGCAAAGACATCTAGATCAGATTTGTTTGTAGAGGGAGAAGAAAACCTAGCCCTATTGCTAGGACAGATTTACAAAGACTTCTATCTCCCTGATCCATCCAAATTTAATAAATCTCCACCATGGAGGACCCAGTTGATAAAAGATGAAGAGGATGAATTCAAAATCCAGGTACCAATTCATCAGTTTGCTTTATGAACTGCTATTATTTTTTATCAGCTCCTTTATACTTTTCTCTTTACATGTTAAAAGAATTATCCTATGTTTTATATATTCTGAAGATTATCAGCCACCTTTTATAAATCCATATTTACAAGAATATTTTCAGCCTGCTTGTAATGTAGAAGGTGGATCAGTCTTTGTGCCACATCTCATCTATAAAAATGAACTTTGTATCGAAATTCATTCTAAATCTGATCAGCCATGTAACCTTGACGAAACCAAAACTAATTCAAAACCTATGTAGATCTCAACACTCATTGCCATAACCTTTGAACCTTGTCAGCAGATTGTTATCCCTCATGATCAGCCCACAACCTTTCAAATCAAAATCAGGATGAAGATGTTTAAGCAATTAAAACTACCCTCTCGTCTTCATCCTTATCCTCTTGACTGTTATGAATATCTCCCTTGGTTTTCTGGAGAGGATCAAGCTTCAGCTGAAAGGCACTTGGAATCTTTTGAAGATTTTATTGACCATTTTCAGATTGTTCATGAGGATGTAATCATGAGATTTTTCTCTAAATCGTTGATTAGAGATGTTGCTATATGGTTCAAGAGTTTAAGAGCTGACTCCATTGGCTCTTGGATAGAATTCACTGATGCCTTTTTGAAGCATTGGGGTGAGAACAAATATCTTGATTTGTATCTCGCTGATTTCTATGCTTTGAAGAGAGAGGAATATGAAACTTTGTGCATCTTCAATCAAAGATTCTACAACACTTATCATGATATTCCTTTCAAGATCCGGCCCACAGAGATAGCTGCCATGATATATTATGTGATGGGACTACATTCAAAACTTGCCATTCTTCTGCTAGAAAGGAAATCTTCATCTTTAAGCATTATGTTTGAAGATGCTTTAGAGGTGGAGGAAAACATTTGTGCTTCAAGGAGAATCCCAGAGTAGTTTGATTTTGAAAACCATCATCTACCTAAGCCAGATAAACATCAGTATGATTCATATTTTGAACAAGAAGATTATGAGTCTGAAGTAGATTTGGAAAAGCAACAAGCATGTGAGCTCCTTTCAGATTTAGAATCAGATTCTTCAGTGTTTGCAAAGTACTCCCAAGATAGGTATGAATCTAGATTTTATGATCAGTTTGCAAACCAGATTGAGCCTATGATAACTAATGATTGTATAGGTAATTATATGTTTTCAACTGATATTTATCTTGTTTTATCATCCTATTGTAAGCACTATTCTCAGAAGGAAATTTTAATGATTGATGATCAAGATCTGATCATAAGAGAACAATAAGGTTTAGATCAGCTATTGAGATTACATTTTGATCCAACAAAGGTTGAGTAGTCCACATTCAACATTGACATCAGTGAAGGAAAAGATCAGCAGCATAAAAGGGTATTTTCTGTTTGCTTTTATGACCCTATTACTAACTATCTAGAACTTATGAGCAACATTGATAGCAAAGTATTTTTGTCAGATGATAGCTGGTCCTGTCACCCTTTGAAACTACATTGCTGCATGATAGGGTTTCATTTTTTTTGGATCAAGATCAAGGATAAGTTCAGCAGATCAGCTTCTGACATGGCTTCATTAGAAGCATGATGTCACTTGATAAGAATACTCTACTTATTAGAGTTAGGAGTAGGAGTAGATAGGAAAATCATCTCTTAATATGAGCAACTAGGTCATTTTCAGTTATTTTCATGAATAAGCAAAGGGGGCTATAGGCAGGTTGCACGGGATCAGTTACAAAAGATAAATGACTCCATGCCCAATGGAACACTAGAAGATAGCTTTAATTATTCTTTTCCAGGAAAGGTATTGTTGGTCTGGGGTTCTTGGGACCTCACAGGGAGGTTCCCATCCCCGAGTAGGAGCCAGATGTTTTCTCCCAAAATAAATTTATTTTCAATAAGTTCACTCATACAATTTATTTTTGATAGGATGAAGATTTTAAGTCATATTATCAAAGATATTGGGATGACTAACAAATTTGGGGTATCTGATGTTCTCTTATTTGATAAATTTGAAATATTTAGCTTTCGGTGGCTTAGGTGATATTTTCAATAACTCATTAGCCACCGAAAATTCTAGCTTTCGGAAGCTAATAGTTTAACGTAGGACCATGATTATCCACCGAAAGCTTGCTCATCACATTCTTATTAAAATTCTGGGAAAAGGACTTTCAGTGGCTTAGGTGAGTTTTCCAATAGCTCATTAGCCACTGAAAATCTTTGGTTTTGGCAGCTTAGTGAGTGTTTTTAGGAGGACATTAACCACGGAAATCAAATGAGATACATTTTTGGAAAGGGAAACTTTCGATGGCTTGGGCGAACTTTCAAATAGTTCATTAGCCACCAAAAGCATATTGATCACATTTTTTGTAAAGGGACTTTTGGTGTCTTAGGTGAACGTACCAACGGTTAATTAGCCACTGAAAGCCCTGCTTTCAGTAGCTAAGACCAAAATTTCGAGGCGCTCCAAGCCACCGAAAGTGGCGTTTTACTGTGAAAAGTCATTTTTTTTAAACGGTGATTCAGAGCAATTCAAGAATCATTTTGCAAAACGCTTGGAGGTTTTTGTTCCTAATAGGTAAGAGAAAAATAATATCTGTCAGTTTTCCTACAAGTGTTTCATATTGGGAGAATCAGATCCATCTCTGAGACCTAATTTTCAGATCTCATAATTTCATGTTTGACACATGTTTTTGAAATCCAAATCCCAGGAAAATTAAAACGAATTCCAAAAACCTGAGAGAGGTTTTTTCTCAAAACAAACCAATATACAAAAAAATATTTCATTTTATACATAGGTGTCACATATTTGAAGGACCAAATCCATCTTTGAGCCCTAGTTTTCAGCAGTTTGGCCAAAGTTTTAGGGCAAAAGATGACCTGTCAGTCCTCCAAGTGGCATTTTCAACCTCATCTATCAATCCATGAAGATTTGTTGCAGATTTTGAGGAGTTCAAATATCAAACCTAGGTCCCAGAGAATCAACCGACTATTAGGGAAAATGCATGAACTAGAGGTCTTAGAAGGAAAATCCAAACCCTAACCCTAAAACACATCTTGTGCTGGAAACCCTAGCAGAGGCAGCAACAAGCTTGCAGGATCTGGAGGTAGCCTATGATGTTGTTGTTATATAGGTTGAAGAAATCTAAGATTGATGAAGGATAAGTCCAGGCTCTACAAGATGATAAGAAGGTCAAGGATGCAGAAGAAATATTCAAACCCTAGAACACGCCTTGCGCTGGAAACCCTAGTAGAGGCAGCTATTAGCCTTTAGAATTTGGAGGTAGCCTATGATATTTATGATATTCCAAATATGATGCAGGTTGAGAAAGTACCAGAAGGAAAGGAGTAAAGTGTAAAAGTCTAATTTAAAGGCTAAATAAAATTTTGTAGAAAACAGAGCTTTGGGTGGCTTAGGCGAACGCAGCAGCTATTCATTAGCCACTGAAAGCAGAGCTTTCGGCAGCTAACAGACCCAGGATTCTACCTCCTTAACCACCGAAAGTAGAAGAGGGTGCAAAAAGATGTTTTGTCACATAGAACTAGTTTTAGTGAGTACAACTACCTCAAGGATGAAATATAAAGCTGAAATTTGTTAGAAAACACCATTGGGAGAGGCCTGTTCCAGTTTTGAGGATACAACCATGGAGAAAAGGGTCACAAACCCTACCTATTTTTTTACCAACAGTGGCTTATCTATCAGATGACAGGTTAAAGCTATACTTCAGTGCTCATTGCAGTCATCAAAAAGTTCAATGAGTAAACAAGAGTTAGCATTAGATAGACTAGTAGTTAAATTAGGGTTTCTAACCTAGTTTTGCAAAAAACATTAATTTTATGTATTTTTAGTAAAATAGATCCAATTTTTCAAGATCTGAATAATTTTGTAAAGGCTATAAAGCATAAGACTTATTTTGAAAAAAATGTTTGACTTCGGGGACTTGTAGACCATTACTATTGTCAAGATTCTCATATTGCTCATGACCTAATATAAGCTCTTTTGCTATCATATGTTCAACTTCCATTTCTTGTCTATTATGTGCTTCTGCTTGAATGTGTTACTCAGGTAATTGATGTTTGATAGCTATCATCCTATTGGAATATTGATGATTTGAATTATAAGTAATTTCCTTGTTATGATTAGCCATTTATATATATCTGTTTTATGTATGAATCTGCTAGCATGATAAGTTCTCCATCTCTGCACCATATTATCAAACCTATGAACAGTTGTAGTTAGAAGCCTTATCCCTGATTGAGTTTCATGCATGTCTTGAGAGTGTGAGGTCATGTAGGTCACCTGACTTGATCCACTTAGAAAACCATAAAAACATTTAAGTTACCAGGAATCCTTGAGCTGCAACCTAGAGGAGTTTCCTGGAGTGATAACACATTCTAAGGGTGGCTTTCCCATTATTTCCCATATTTGGCGTGTTAAAATGTTGACATCGGATCCTAGTTCGAGGATGATATAGTCCATATCATAATCACCAATTTGTGTGATTATCTGGAGTTCGCATCCTATCTTGAGCTTGGTCTCGATACTGTTAACCTTCTTTAGCAGAGGGTCTCCCTCCGGAAGTATTTTAATGAGTGCTTCTAGTTTTGCAAGCACTTCCTTATGCTTGATTAGCGCTAAACAACATGAAAAGAAACGTTTAATTTTACTAATATTATCTATAATTTTTTCGTACTTAGTTGTTCAAATATCTTCTGGAATTTTTCAGGAATATCTTTCACTTGTCCTGAGGTAGATGGCTGCTATGTGGCGACGAACTTTGGGAACACATCCAAGAATATGTGCTTTTGTTCTTGAATGTTAATTGGTGCTTTCTTCTTTACAGTAGGTCAAACCTAGGGTTGCACATGCATCGCAGGGTCTGTCTACTTAGCTTGGTCTGCATCTGTCATAGCACCTCCCCTCATGACCACTGCCACATTTGGTTCTCATGGTCCGGTGACTATCATCTATATATTGATATTGGAATTCGGGTTGGGATTGTTGGAATATATTAAACCCACTCATAACTTAGGATAAAATAATTAATCATTATTTGATTAATTATTCACCCACTAGCTTAATTAGTTGGAATCCACTTGCACCTTAAATTCAATGCATGCCATCTATATCCTAGGAATGATTTATTTCTGATTCTGGGTTGATCCAGAATTAGTATACAGGACCTTACAGTAGATTCTTCTTTTTTCTGCTTTTTCTGCTTTTTCCTGCTTTTCTATGGATAAGATAAAAGCTAGTCAACTAGGAAACTGGGAGATTTTGTTTCCAACCCATCCTCCATTATTTTTTCTCCATTTTCTAGGATTAGCATGTTATTTCCATCTCCTTGACAACTCACTCATGCTTTTTCCAACTCGTGAGGTCCTTGATAGATTTAGCAAGTGCTTTATCCACTTATGGGGGTTTGCTATATTTTGGTAAGTCAGCCTTTTTGAGCTTTATGAGTTGTTTCAATACAATTCGACTTTCCTATGAGGGAAGCACTATTTATGTACACTATTATTCATAATTATTCAATGGAAGGATACACACCAATATTCATCTCTTCATTCATGTGATTCAGTCTCTTTTCTTCTCTCTATTTTTCCTGTGTATGCTTGTGAGAATTCTTAGTAGCAAGATCTATTTCTTGTGCTTATTGCGCATAGCATTGATCTATTATTTCTACAGGGAGCATTTGGTGCAGGGTTTGGTACCGGGTTTCCTGATCCAAGCGTCCGGGATTTCCATCGAGCGATGAGCTGTGGGAATTGCTCCACATTATGATCTTGCCTGCAATACGAGCAAGTCCTCATAGGTTCTGGGAAATCCCTAGCGCAATGCCCCGATACTCCAAAATTGTAACATATAACTAGCCCTCTTCCCTGGCCAAATCCTCCTCCTCCCTAGCCCCTATAATTTCCCCCTCCCCTTTGAGGTGGTTATAACAGTTATTATGGTTGCTGGTACTACTATTGGTATAATTTATACGGGGTCGTATTCTGAAACTACTGCAGAGATGGGAATTGAGGTGCAGCCTGAAACTGGGGAGGAGCCTGGAACTGAGGTGGGGTCTGTTCAATCTTTACTTTCTCTTTCGTCTTCATCAAATATGCATCTACCATTTTCTCCCTCATGAATTGGTAGTCCCTACAATCCTTTTCATCATGGCCTATAGGTTTACAAAATTTACAATATAGACTAATGGGTGTACATGCCGTCTTGTGCATGAATAGGAAATCGATGTCCAGGTGTCCTCTTGTTTGGCATATATTACACCAAGTTAATCCTTGTCTATTCAATGGGTTTGGCCCACTAAACGACACATAGTTCCTATATGTCGGGCATTCATCTTTGCTATGTTCGTTGGTCCAGCATCAAGTACACCAGAGGTATTCATGCTCTTCTTTTCCCCTTTTCATATCCTCGAGTTGAATAGTCATATTAGCCAACTGAGACTGAATCGGTTTCATTCCTATGGCACCATTTCCAATGGGTGAATCCTCTAGCTTCATTGCTAACTCTAATGCCCCAGTCTGTGTTGTGATCTTTTGCTGCATGAGTGATTCTCTTATGTGCGGTAGCATCACAACAATAAACCACTCTTTATGTTGTACATTCGACATCTAGAAACTGACCTTGGCCATCAGTGTTTTGAACCACTGGTCGAAGTCCCATACCATTTATGCTGGAGCCTGCTTAATTTCCTTGATCTCGATAATACATTGGGACTCCGATTGGGGATTTTAGAACTCTGAGATCATTTCTTGTCGAATCTCCTCAATAGCCTTTTGTGGGGTTCCTGCTAGTGTAGCACAAAATTTCATGAACCAATCTAGGGCATGACCCCTTAAAGTCATGATCATTTGTGCCTTCTTTATATCGGGATCATGTACTAAGCATACCATCTTGACAGCTTCACAAAGGAACCAATGTATTTCTGGGTCTTGTGTTCCATTCCCATTAAAGGTGGGCAGTCTAACATCTGTCCCCACCATTAGGGTGGCACTGGGATTGTTCACTGGACTTCCTGAGTTTACAAGATTTTTGGGAATCACTGATGGGATTTCTTATGCACCAGTCCTGACACTAGGACTACTAGTGTTCACAAGTGGTTCATATAAGGGAATTCTAGGTCTTACTCTAGGTGATCTCTCTGGAATACTGTAGTCACATCCTATTCTTGGCGATTCTACAGACCCTCTCGATTCTGCTCTCTCATAAACCGGGCTATACTCCTCTTCGTCTAGACGATTTGCCTAGACTTGTTGATTTCATCATTAAGTTGAACCTAAATGATAAACATAGAGGAGCACTAAGAAAGCTACAACACTTTGTAGGAAATTGAATGAGTAGAGATATAATGTATGCAACAGTCTACATACATCCATCACTTGAATTATGTTAGTTCTTGAAGATCCTGTAGAGTGGAAGCTTGGTTGCTCTATCAGTTGCTTCTTGTATTTTATAATTTTTTGTAAAGTACTGTACTTTCTCAGCAGAATCCTTAGTTTTCATCAATAGAATTTAGACATGTAGAATTCAATAGAAGTCACAACATCTTTTTGTAGCCTAATATACATAATTCCGTGGACCTTTTTGAAGATATTTTTGCACACTTTTAAATGGATAATAGCAAGTTAATGATAATTCTAGGTAGTGATAAAAATAATAAGATGGAAGTAAAACTTCACCCTAATCACTTTTAATCTTGGGAAATGATTAATCATTTCAGGTGTGTTTGGACAGTCCATCCACCCTCTGCCCTAAGTAGCTTCCTCAAATTAATTCTCAACAAACCACAAAAAAATTATTTTTGGGTGCAATCTCAACATAAATAACATTAGTCCTGGCTTTGTTGCAACCGTGGAGAAGTCACCCTAGACATAAAAAAGGGAGTATTATGCACCTTTAGGCAAATTGGAGCTGCATTTAATGATGAACCTGCATGTAAGGTGATGAGAAGAAATTGGAGGCTACCCTAATCAAGTCATTACTTCAACAATATACCTTAGATAGGTCATATCATTGATGTATCTCAAGATATTGTCAACAACAATAACATCCACCTTCAACCCTGTCACAAATGATGGCAACCTTGTTTCAATACTGAAAAAAAAGGTAGGTCGGAACGATTCTTTTATTTTGAAAGAAGTAAGGTCGGATTGATGGTTGTACTCCTAAATTTTGTTGAAGATGTTAATCCAACAAAATGGCCATTTTGATTTTTGCACCACTTAATTTAGTGTTCTTCCCCTTGGCCTTTTGAAATTTTTTTGATGCAATTTATGTAACTTCGATTATTCAAATTCATGATATAGAAATCCTTGATACACATTTTGTATGTACCTCAAATGATAGATGGATAGTGTGACCTACCCCAATACTTATCTATGTTGAGCATATTTACAGTAGAAAATGTGTTTTTCTCAAACAATGTGGCCCTTTTGAGCTTTTTGAGGTGCCTCTTGTTACTCTTACAAAAGTTGTAATAATAATACCATAACTCGTAGGAATCCATCTACTTGAAGGGTCATACAAGCTTAGCCTAGTTTTATAGTATTTTAGGATTCTAACTAGAAGGACATCTTCCTTGTCTTCTTAGGTGTCAACAATGTTGAAATATCCATAAACAAGCCAAGGAGTTTAAGGGAGTTCATCCACTATCCATATTTGCAAAAGTGAAACTTTATTCAATTTCAATGGTTGCATATTTATTTTATATCCCAACATGTTTACATTTTAGATTCAACATGATACAAACTAGCCTTTATGTGTTGTTAGTTCCCCAATACACAACAACACCAACTAGATAAGCTGACATAAGGTTCACTACTTCTTGTTGACCTTCATAGGTATAGGTGAATATGGTTGTGTTTTGTCAAATATAGTTCAACGAATTCTTCAATAGAAATCCTAATGACCTTAATTTCTTGTAATAAAAACCATCAAGAATTTGAAACATATTCCTAATAATAAGGTGCATAATGTTTCTTAGGGGATAGTTTTCATCTTGAAATTCCACAATGTTACCTTCATTGAGTGAGAGTAGTGATAGAATCCATATTATATAAGGCAATGCTATCATTCAAAATGACTAGAATATCGAAAAACTTCGAGGTTGATGGCCCCTAATGAACATGTGCAAATTAATTGCGCATGGTATAGAGCTTCTTTGGTGTTTAGAGGCACCTATGGGCCTATTCAAATCCATTGCAACAAAATATGATGACTTGTTGGCTTGAATATTTTGGGTTGTTGTATACTTGTAGCGTTATTGGTGTGAGACTTCTTATGAATCACTTAAATCTATACTCTCCAATGTGATTGTTTCCTTGGGCAATTGATCGACTGTGAGGTACTTAACTGAATGGAAATTGGGTTAGGTAATACTTGTCCATTAATGGACAATCATGAATCTTATGGTTTATGCTTTGGGTCTTGAAGAAAGTATTAGGTATTTTGATGTCCTCCATTTGTTATTTGAACATTTTATCTCAATTGTCACTATGTCTGATTTTTGTTTGCCCCTTTTAAAATTTAACATGAGAAGATGACCTTTGTGGTTTAGATAGTTGGTTAGCTTTAGAATTATTCCTTGATGTGAGTGATGTTTGATGTTTCCTTGCCCTTTTTCCATCCCATTAGTTTCCAAAATCAAATGGTTCTTCATATGTTTGTAGCAGATTTATCTTGATTTGACTGAAGCTCCTAGTACATCTAATAGATTGTTCTGTTAGTAGAGACTGTTGAAGATTAAAAACGTTTAATTTTTTCCCAGACAATTATAGTGAACCTATATGTGGTGTTGAAAAATCTAACCTCAACCTCTTTGATGATGGAGTAGAGAAGGACAAATTCGAGCTTCTCTTCTTGAAGCCTTTTTTATATGCTTAATAATCTCAACATAAACCAATTGATGCCTCCCTCAAAGAGTCTATAAGACTACAATTTTTTTCAAACCTCAAGTTTGTGAAAACGACGACAATATCTTACACAAATGATAAGAGAATAATAAAAGATCAACAAGAATTAGTGTCACTTGAAACATAGAACATAGAAACTAATGATAAAGAAGATGATGGTGTTCTTGTTGAAGACATTAGGTTAATATATTCCTCCTTGTTGAGTGATCACAAAAGGATAAGAACTTGGGTCAAAGTTGGAGGTGAACCAAACCATTTGATAATTTTTCTCCAAGTGGAAAGAGAGGAAAGGTCCAAAATCCATTCAAGTTTAATATGCTTGGTTGGAGAAAAATACTTTATCAGATTGATCAAAGTAGAATGCAAGCCATTTAATGCCACCCTATTAGGAAATTGACAAGAGAATAACCAAGGATGAACAACATTAGCATCACTTGAAGCACATATAATAGAAATTAATGATAAAGAGAAAAGGAAACAATATCTTTAGGTAAGTGTTTTGAGCCTTGTCTCACTATATTTACAAGACAATTTCAAAGGATTCATCAAATCATTGAGGAAGGAATCATTAGAGGAAATTTCAACTCAAAATGGGCCTCCTAAAAAGAATGAATAAAATAATAGTTAAAATAATAAAATAATATTTATTAATTTTGGAGGAAGAAAAGAAAA
>LPNX010380079.1:173912-192455 GCA_001517045.1 Pseudotsuga menziesii
TCTAATTCAGACACAATTAATTTAAGAGCCTTTTGATTTGTGCGGAATAGTCTTTTTTGGTTCTTTCTACTATGGGATAGCCTTAGGGTTTCCTTAGGGTTGAAAATTAATATGGGTAAACAAGTTAGCATTGCATTAGGGTTGAAAATTAATATGGGAAAACAAGAATCATCATGACAAGCTAAAAATGAATAAATCAGCAAAGATTACAGACTGATATAAATGTATTTAACACATTGTTTTCATTCCTGAATGTGCCAAGTAGAAGATATGGAAATGCCAGCTCTTCACCACCATGGATTAGACATTTATATATGATTTCTGTAGGTTACCACTGGGAAATATGCCTCCAAGAATGCCTGTAACAGCTGGTTTGATTTCTTCCATTGTTTTGGTGGTATCTACTTGAAATATCCCAACTCTGTTCAAGTTAGTGTTGCCTTAGGGTTGAAAATTAATATGTTGATGTTATACCATAACTTACTCTCCAATATTGTCTTAAATATGGGATGGAAAATTGTAAACTCATATTTCCAAATCAACACTACCTTCTAGGGTTCCATATTCATCTACAAGGAAGAACTTCTGACATGAAGATACATATAAGATCGACATAAAATTGTGTTGCTTTTAGCAGTATGGGTTAAAACTAGAAGAGTACAAATCAAGGATAAGTTGGGGATAATATTAATTATAAAAGGATATTTGGGTAGGAAGATAAGGGCATCATGTTATCCTCCATTGGAGTCCTTCAACCATTCATCTATGTCCCCTTCATTTGTAGGTCTCAAAATATTTAATTTGGGAACAAAGTACTTATACAATTCGATCAAAGCCATCAGATGTGCAAGGTCCTAAAAGTAAGGATATTGTTTCATGTTTCACTTTTGTTGTCTAAAGTAAGAGTGAAAAGTTAGGAAGTACCAAAGCTAGTCATTATGTGTAAGTGGACTTAATGTAGGGAGAGAAGTCATGTCTACCTTTTTTTTCTTGAATGGGAGCAATGATGAAACCTCAATAGTAGTTTATAGATGGATATTTAATAACCATCTATAATATTCATGACTTAGTCATAAGACATTCTAGTGTAGTGTTGTAGGATTGCCACTATGCAAATAAGGCATTGACTTGATAGTCACAATCCCATTAGTATGATAAATTATGGGAGAGATAAAAACATCCCTACACAAACATTAACCGATAAATGGCTTTGGTGTATGATTTGGAGAATAACATCCTCTAACAATAGTTTTTATTATGACTCTTAAAGGGTCCTACATGAGATCTGGGCATTTTTAGGTCCTTGAGCTTTCAAGCTTAAGAATACATAAACAACAGGTATGTGCACCCTAGAAATGATGGAAAAGATCATAAAACATATTAGGTAAAATGGATAATCATCTACAACATCACAACAACATTCATGGGACCACTAAAAACCACTTAAAACCATAAAAAGTAAGGGTTACAACAACAACGAGTGTAGAGTAAGGAGAGAGGAGTGGCCAAGAAAGTGAATAATCGGGCCAATGTAGAGTGGAGAAGTCACCTAGAACTTTAGAAGAAGATATTGACCAAGATTCCTTGAAAAAGGAACTCATGTCAAAGATGCGTTTTGAGGTAAATTACCAACTTAACAACACTATATCACTTCTATCTGAAGTAAATGTAGATGAATGCGAAGGTATGTTCTTTCAAGGAGATAGTCCATTAAAGGAGAACCTCCAGGCCCTCTACAGACATATATTAGCATAAATAGCATTTTTATATTTGTTGCATATGCATAACAGTTCGTCTCAAGCTTGACAACATTGAAAGGACAAATTCCAATGGGCACAAGAATACATATGAAGTTTGTGAATGGAAAAAGGGAATTTGGAACTCCTCTGAATTAAGTTTTTTAGTGTTTGTTGGTATGGATTACAAAGACCTATGCATTGGCTCCTTGAATGTAATGAGGACCAAGAACATTAGACATAGACACATTAAATCTGCAAATATTATTGTTGAAAGGGGGTTAGGCCAGTAATAAGAACACCTGCAAATCCAAATACACAACCACCATAATCTCCCCAACATTCTACATGTCATCATACTTGCTATATGTGATGTATGTTTCTAACATATTTCCAGAGATGTGAAAGCATTGGTGAGAAAGCATAGTTCCCATCCATGTATATTTCCAAATCCTTTAGGAACACACATTTATAATACATTATATAAATATTTGTGAGCATATCATAGTGCCCATGTATAACATGATATTTTGTGAGCCTACCCAATACATGTTAGGAAAAGGAAATGCAAGCAATAAGTGAGAATGGAGACTTGTATGTAACTAAAAGAGGGGCATACATTCGAATTTTTAAAGCTACCAAATGCCCACACCTATTACCCAAACTCATTCTTGACAAGCATTTTCTTTAGAAGTAGGAAAATTTTACAAGGTTTTTTCTTATAAGTCTTTCCAATTTTTTTGCTGGTATTTTGCTATGTTTTTGCCAAAAACATTTTCGACCATGGTGCAGGTAGAATCAAACATGTATTTTTTAGACCTGTCTTCCTCCAGCATGGGGAGTTTGGGAAGGCTAGAGGAAAGTGAGACATCTAGTAGGTCTACAAGGGATCGATCAACTAGATTTTAAAAGATCGGAAGAAAATTCAATAAACGCATGGAATTTTTTCTCAAATGAGGGGGGTCATGTTCCTATGATGATGAGACAGTTGGAGACATAGACATGCCCTTAAGGTACAAACATCTACTGAAAC
This sequence comes from Pseudotsuga menziesii, assembly GCA_001517045.1. Classification (NCBI taxonomy): domain Eukaryota; kingdom Viridiplantae; phylum Streptophyta; class Pinopsida; order Pinales; family Pinaceae; genus Pseudotsuga; species Pseudotsuga menziesii. Next base: position 176,682 of record LPNX010380079.1, read on the forward strand.
AATGGGTTCCTAGGGATATTCCTCAAGTAAACCCTAATTTTTGTGTGAATGAGAGGATATATAGAATTGCACCGTCGTCATTGCATGGATTTGGGTTGTTTTTCATGGACGGCATAAAGGTTGGATACAGAAGATGTACAGAATTGATGGAATATGTTGGACCCTCTTACAACTACAGTGGTTGGATGCGCCTGATCCAATATAAACGAAGTATGCGTAGGTATGGGTTGTCAGTGAATTATATACAATTGAAAGACACAGCTCAAAATAAAGGGACAACGTTGTACATAGGTGGAAGGCCAAAAACAACTGGTAATATTGTAGGGTTTATAAATAGTAAACAACTAGGGTCTACACTTAAGCAACCCAACTGCATATTCCAGTCGTAATAAAAGCTAATAAAGCAGATAAGATTCCACCCAGGTAACAGACGCTGAATGAAATGTATTGCTCATGTGCTGAATCATGAACTCCTGAGTCGGAGTTGTTATTTTAGTATTTAGAAAGTATTGGCCCTAATCATTGGTTAAACTCCCTCATAGATCTGGCTTGCCCCTTCTGCTCTCATTCTTAAATCGAAATGGAAATTTATGAATAGAAAAATTAGTGTTCATTCTCTATTAAGGCATATACCTTCTTATAGTTGTGAATAGCAGGTAAAGCGGGGTGTTTTTTCCTCCTTTACTTTATTTGATGGAATTGTAGGTGCTATGAAGGAAATCATGTCTTTGTATGTGCAATTAAATCAATAGCTGCTGGCGAAGAACTGCTTATTAATTGCAATTTGAATCATGTCAATACAAACATGGTTAGTATGGTTTTGTTACATCCAACAATTTAACCAACCTTTCGTTAATATATAATTATAATTTTCTACTTTTCTGGTTTCATTAGGTAATTTTTAGTATGTTTTTGATGCAGGGTTCTCTTAGGGGCACCTCTCTCTCCGTAGATGTTTGTAGACCTGATTCAAGGTAGCAGGTATACATCGATATTGCCAATGTAATAAATTTAGGATGGACAAACATATATTTTGTTATGTATTCATTAATATATTTGGTTTGTTTATATAATTTTATCTATTTTCCATGCAGATTGTTGATTAGGGAAGCCAACCGGCTATTGATCAACCGACTACAGCATCAGGGAAATAGGAAAACATGAATGTAATTCTCCATTTCAAATACTTCAAAATCGTAAACATGTATATCGTGTAGCATAATGTTTATTTTGTTATGTATTTTTTTGTTTTTATGTTTGTGTTCATGATGATAATGTTATCTACCTTTTTTGCAGGTTGAATGGGGAAAGTCCCCAATTGTTTGTCAAACGACTAGAGCCTTGAGGCAGCCTGTAAACCTAAATGTAATTACACATTCTAAATACTTCAAAAATGTACACATATAAAACATGTATTTGTTAGCTTTTACATATTGCGTTCATTGTAATAATGTTCTCTACTTTTTTTGCAGGTGGTTGATTGGGGTAAGTCCCCTACTATTGATCAGATCACACCCTCATCTAGGAATCAGGCAATCCAAGATGTAATCCTATGAATCTATCATGATAGACAATTTTTTTTAATATAATTGTTTTCGCACATTATTTCTTCAAAGACTAAGCAACGTTTTATATATTTCTATTGTAGACAGGGGATTCGGTTTATGAAACACCGTCTCAACACTCTTTATAGAATGAGGTCTCCCAATTGATGAGAGATAGTTAAATTAGAGGGTTTGCAGACTCATTGAGGGTGCTACAGAAGACCACATAAAAAATAAATAAGGAACTAATTCTTCTGACATAAACAGTTCCACAAACAAAAGAGATCGAAGAAAAGATTCAATTGTTATTACAGATACGTAAACAATTGTAAGTAAGTTCTCGAATAATAATGTAAATTCATTTAGAACTTTATAATATTTAATTTTATATGCTATTAAACTTTTAATACAATGGTTTGAATTTACAACATGTTATGGAGCTTTGCAGTGGTGGTCAAGGAAATGTTGGTCCCAGTGACCAAACAAATCCACATACACCACATAATCCTCCCATATTGTCAACTGAATAGTCAACAACATGCTCTATGACTCCTGTGAGGCCAAAAGAGGGTGCAGCCGATGCTGCCCCACCCACAACAGATGTTGCAAAAGAAGGGATGGATGCAGGGTTAGATAGAGAGGTGGATGCCTTTCCTAGATCTTCTTGTGTCACTAGCACTGGTTCAATAGTGTGTTGATTTTTGGTGGATGAAGAAATGGTTCCAATAAATATAGAGAAGATTCCAGGTGATAATAGATTGTTCAATTTAATTTTTATAATTTGTGTCTAATATACCATTAATATTTTTTAATGTTGACTAATGCTGGCATTAATGTTTTGCAGGAAACGATATGTTTTATAAATATGTTAATGATTTGTCCTTGGAGATCTTCGGGCCCACCATCCGCACAATGTAGAACAAACAGCCAAAATATTTAAAGGATGATTTGACTAATTGTTTGGTTGGTCTGTTCCAAAAAGATACCTTCGACACATCGAAGGTCCTACAGAAGGCTGGAAAAAATTTGAAGATTGTCCGAGATTAGTATAGGGTTCACCTAGAAAAGAACCCTAGGTATGATCACCCTCCAACGATCCATATATGGAGTGGAAATCCCTGGTGGAAGATGGAAAAGAGAAGGGCCTGAGAAAATCAGGAAAGATACCACCAGGAATAGAGACGTAGGTAATACATTCCAAAATGTACCGGTAAGCCTTATTATTACTAGTTTTTATATCAAATTTGGTACATCGACTAACGTATTTCAACACTTGATTAGGCTCTCGGACACATCTAAGGACACCACGGAAAGAATTGAAAAAATTGGCCAACACAAGCTTGGGCCTAGTGGTTACTCAAACTTGGTAGCCCGATATGTAAGTATCGCAAAACCTGAATCCGCATCCAAATATCATACAAATAATTATTTTCATTTTTTCCTAGCAAAAAATGTAAAATTAATGACATCATGCAAATATGAAGGCCGGCCGGTTTAGAGAATTTCCCAGTGTTGATTACATGAAGCTTAGCTTCGAACAGGGCTTTGACGCCATTGTTGAACACTGGAGAAGCTTGTCTGAGCATACTGTACGATCTTATGCTGATCCATCTGGTGTGCAGGTATGTAAAAAATGTATAGTTTAACAATAATTTATTAATTCTCATGCAATTTATTCCTTATAAATAAATTAACATAAATTATTTATTCCTTTTTTAGCAGGAAAGTAATGATCCCGTTCATGTTAAGGATGTACATGACCAACTAGACGAACATCATGCTTCAATTCCTAGTAATGAATTTATTAATGTTCTACTGTTTTGTATACATAATTGCAGATGATTAACATTAATTCTAATTCTACACAATTCAACTGTAGAGCATGTAGATGCAAATAACATTGAACAGGTTGAGCCTGTACAAGATAATGATGAACATGCTGACTTTCCCATGGTAGGTAAAAAAGCATATTCATAATGTTTTTTTAAATGAATTACTCATATTTATAAAAATATAAATATATTAATGAAAGATTTTTACATTATTGCAGAAATTCATCGCCCCTCACGGAAGTTTAACCTTGCGAGCAGACTAGTAGGGAGACTGAGGATCAGATTCCGGAAGATGTGACTCTAACTAAATATTTAAAGAAAAGAAAAGTAAAAAGGAAGTGACTAAACAAATTTTGACTAATTATTATTTATAATAAAAAAAATTACATGGTTTTTTCCTCTATTTCATGAATGAATGGTTTACTAATTTTTTTTATCTTCCATTGACTAAATGAATGGTTTAATGAATGGTTTTTTCAGCTGTTGAATTATTGAATGGTTTAATGAATGATTTAAAGAATGATTTAATGAAAGCATCTTTCATCTATTGAGTGAAATAATTTGCAGTAGATGCATTGTTATTTGCATTGTTATTTGGATTGTGAAATAGTGAAAAAAATTGCTATTTGCAAGTAGATGCATTGGGTTTGGGGAATTGAGAATGATGTGAGGGGGGGGGGGGGGGGAGAATAAGAGCTTCCACCTTCATGTGGTTGGTCCTATTTAGTAGATAATATTAAATTATTCTCGAAACAGAGAGGAGCTCAATGAATGGTAAGGAAGAATGCATTAAAATAGCTCTTTCTATAATTTTAGTGTATACTTTTCACTATTGCTATTTGACTCCTCCACTGGAAATTTTCATAGATAGCATTGAGAAACATTTCCATAGTTAAGAGGCAAGAAATGGTGTTTTGATGTGATCGATGGCCTTATATACACAATGTTTCTGGTTATCCATGTTTTATCAGGTGATCTATTATTAACGATTAATTTACTTGAATAGTTGAATAGTATTGTAATTTACATTGTAATAGTATTGTATTTATTTAGATTGGTTTTTTATTTTCATAAACAAACATACATTTATTTGATGGGTCCTAACATGAAAATATTGCAAGAGGACAAAATTTGAAGTATGTTGAATGATGTTTTGAAAGGTAAAGCAAAAGAATACAGTGCAAAGCTCCACAAATCAAGGTATAATTATATTTTCTTTTGTTTGATTGAGCTATGTATTGGGTATTTATGCATGTGCACACACACACATTTAGTTGATGATGATGATTACCATACATTTAGGCGAACTTTGTTCTATCTGATCTAAAAACTTACCTTAAATAGTTTGATTTATCAGGATAACTGGCCCCTTGGTAATACTTTATCAATTCCATATAGCTATGAATTCCATATGTACATGAAAATATATGGGAAATGGCAATTTGTCATTGAACATATGGCTATGAATTACATTTTATTCATTCTTCATATTGTTTGAAAATTGAATCACCCAAGTAAAACTTATATCCATGTGCATCACATTGAATTGAAGGATCATAAGAGGGCACACTATTTTCTTTGTGGGTGAATCCTGTTTTCTTTCTTTTATTTTAAATCTAAATTCTAAATAAGGACTTATTTTTGCATTTCAAATTACACCAAGATATCTTCCATGTGTAGAAACGTCCTCCATAAAGCAATGATGGCTGATGACAAATAGAAGCAAACCCCAACCTCCAAAATCCCCTAAGATGCAATGTTTCACCTTGTCCACAAAAGTGTCCAAGAGAAGGCCTCTCCAAACTAGAATGAAACCTAAACTTATGTTGTGTCTCCCCTAAGTCACCTTCAAGAAAGATGCCCCTCCAATAATATTCATATAGTAACAAAAAAGCAACTTCTAAGAGATATCAGTCTCTCTATATCCAATGGACTGATCCACTACTGTTGTAGCTGCAACTGTTTTCCCCAAATTTTTCAAATTTTGGACCCCCTCATGATTTTAATGCTGCTTTGAATCGTTTGGATCCGTGAACATTTTTGGTCATGCTTTAATTTCGGATGATTTTGAAGATTAACTCTCTTCATGTTGTCATAAATTCCTTGTGTTTGAAATTGTTGTGGGTCGCAGATTTTAGAGTTTGTTTTTGCTAGTCGAAGATGAATCAGATCAATTGTTCTTTGTAAAGCCAATGTTTTAAAGGTGAAACAGGTTTTTGACCGTTGCTAAATTTTAAAGTTGTTCTGAACACTTAGTATTTTTATTGATCTGGCGTCAGAGTATGTTTTGATCAGAGGCTATTGTATGTTTGTCTTCTGCCATTGCGGCTCCCAAAGTAGCTAAGTACCCGAAATACAAGTGCTCTTCCCACCAATGCGTGTCGATTTTTAGTCGCGTGTCTGTAGCCTTTCTTCTTCCGCCCTTACGACTGTGCAAAGCACTTATCTTCCGACATCGATGTCTTTTCGATTGCCAATTGGAAGGTTTTTCGCCCACAATTTAGGCCATGGCTCTTCCGAATCCGATAGGCTTAATGGTTTCGTGGTTCCCGTCACCTGTTAAGACCCACTTATGCGACTGTAAATGAGAATACCCGACCGATGTTTAGTGTTTAAGCCGTTGATGAGTTTTCTCTTTCTGTCGTTGGTGAGTTTTTCAAACCTGTGTATGGACGAGATAGTGGTGGCAGCATTTGTTAAGGTTCTCATAGCAGTAATGCAGTACATGGCCTCTCTAGATGATTAACCATTTTTGGTTGGTGTAATTTGATGTTATTGAAAATGCGGTCCCAATGAATGACATATGTCGTTTAATTGCATGTGGACTCAAGAGACTAATTTTGAATACCGCAACGCGAAGGCATAGCTGGGAGATAAGTGGCAGAAGGGAGCTGGGCAGTTTTGGCAAAGGTCGAACTGAAACCGGCAAAATCCCAAGGATAGCCAATGAAAGAGAAGGAAAAATCAATAGCGACAAAGGCCCAGACCTGGAAAGAGCTACCAGTTACTTAGGGGATCATGAGTGCGCACGAAAAAGATAAAATGGGGATATTAAACATTGTGGGGGCATCGAAAGGTCACACATTTGGGGGCAGCCGAAGCGGTTAACTGATTTAGTTTAAATATAGGAAATTAGAACTTACAGGGGATTTTTCCCTTGAAAAAACTTGTAAACTATTGTTTGTAAGAGGAACTATTTCGTTTTACAACCAGAAATTGCAAATTTTGCCTATTGGAGAAAGTGTTATGTGGAATGTATCAATGTGATTAAATGAGAAATGTTGAATGGGAACTATTTCATTTTCAACTATGTTTCATTAACTGTGAGAGCGTTCTAACTTCCTGAACCTATGTTCTTGTTTGAATGTTCTTTAGTATATTCTGTGATGTTTTCCACTATAAGTAATGGGATTTTTAACTGTTGATGAGCTATCTTATCATGTATACTTTTATTCATGTTTATATGTTTTGGTTATAAGAACAACTATCTGCGATTTTCCATAACACATGGACAGTAGTGCATTACTTATGAATTAATATCTAGCTCTCTAGAAATAGCTTAGTTATTATTTACTTTCTCGCAATTTATGTGATCTAGATGCTTGGGATTTTAAGATGAGAGGTAAGAACCTACGCATAACATTGTGACTACTCCTCGCATCCTTTATCACCCTGCATGTTAATTAGGCACGTGCATATCATACTTTAAGTCAAAAATACAAATTATATACGGTCGATCAGGCTGGAACCGGTAAAACCTTTAGTTTTGTTACTTGACCTACGGTAGCTGTACTGCAAACCGGGTGGATTCCCTACACCAAACAGTCATGGGCTAGTTGGGAAAGTTGACTGGGGAGAATCCCTTGCTATTGTTTCCTGTGAATTTCCAGGCCTCAATAGTTTCTGGCGCTAGAAGGAGGGCCACCAGTGCATGGCTGGCCAAGGAAACCCGTTTTCCTGAGACTATTCCACCGGTAACAGTTCAGAAAGCAGTGTGTTTCATAATCTAATTCCGGAAGAAGGGGGTAGAGAACATTTGTATTCTGTCGACAACAAAGTTGTTAATAATCTGAGAAGACACACTAGGGCATATGTGAAGAAGATTGAAGGATTACCGATCATCCCTTAATTGCCCAGAAGAGAATATAAAAAGAAAGATCATCCTGTATTGGAAGACTCAGTGTTGGTTGGGGATTGGGAAGAACTTGTAGAAATAGCCTTACAGGAAGTTGTACAGCCTTTGAACCAAGTAGGCCTCGATACTCCTCACAATTATCCTGTTCATACTCCTACTTTCTCACCTCCTCACTCTCCACCCAAACTCATGGCAGGTGTAAATTCAAATCAACCACCTAACCCACCGAATCCACCACCTGCCTCGAAAGACAGATCACCTTTAAACCTACCACCTCCGTTGCATGATTTACCTCAATCCTTTGAAAAGATGCTGTCCAAATTCGACCCAAGTGAGAATATACTAGTAGACGACCACTTTGCAAGTTTCTATTTGGCAATAGAAGGGTTGAGGGCAGGGGAGTATGAGGATGTAGTTTGCATACTTTTCCCGCACACCCTTAAAGCAGCTGCAACATCGTGGTACTTTGGTTTGCCTGCAAATTCTATCCCTGATTGGGAACCTTTGAGAGGATTTTTAGAAGTAAGTATGCGACCCAAAAGACCCACGCATCCCTCATGAAAGGAATATGTGCCTTAAAGAAAGAGAGAAAGGAGAAGGTGCACAGCTTCACCCAAATATTTGCAGCGTACCTTAATAATTTTTCTGAAGCTGACATATTTTCGGATAAAGTCCTGATTGAATATTATACCTCAGCTTTAGGACCCGAGTTGGCCATGTTCGCCAAAATGAAGGCCAAGCCCACTTTAGCAGAGACTTATGAGGAGGCGGGGAAAGTAGAGGCTGAAAGAGAAAGTATCGAAGATTATCCAGAACGATCAGGAGAGAAAAATGTGGGAAGGAAAGCTTTGTTGTTTACTAAGCCTAAGGAAGAACAATCACCAGATTTTGAAGGTATGGCAAAAATGATGCAGAAGCTTTCTAACAGAATCATAGACTTGGAAAAAGAAAAGGAAGCTCAAAATTTCTACAAGCCCTATTACAATAAACGGGAGGACAACAATCAATCCCAACCCCCTCCACACAATTCGGCATCTATGAATTTAAAAGAGGTAGGAATGGACAATTTTTGCACTTTCCACCAACAACCTCACTCTGAAAAGAATTGTCCTCAATGGATAAACTCAATGACGTTGGTTATGAATCAGTTGTTGGATTCTAAATTAACAGAAGATGGAGATGAAGAAAGAAAAGATAGTAATACATCAACAAAAGAACAAGAGGATGAGACCATGGTTCTATGGGACTCTGTTTCATTATTCAATGCTGGGGAAGAAAGGAATTGGAGATACGAGGATGTCATGGAAACGAATGTAACAACAAGAAGCCAAGGGTTGGCTAAAGAAAACAGTCTCATGCTCCCAAAGATTAAAAGGCTTCAGAGAAATGTTAAGAAATTTCAAAATAATTCCTCAGCTGATAAGATTCCCGAATTCACCATCACCAGCCAAGATCCTAGAAAGAATGATATGCTGACCTATTCCAATGAAGAAAAGATGAATGTTGATAAACCGCATCCCACCAAACCTTAGATGGATTATGACATCGTGGAAGATATAAAGAAGGTAAGGGCGAATATCTCATTATTTGAAATGTGTAAAGTGTCGTAGCAGAAATAAAAACTATTGAAAGCGCTTGAAGCATCAGAGGAGAGGCTGCCTGCTGATAATCAACCCAAGGAAGAAGAAGAAATCAAGGAAGCAAGCATTGGGGGTAAGCCGAAGAACAAGAATCCTCCTTTCCTCCTCACTTTTCAAATTTTTAATCACAACGTACATAATTTCCTGGTAGACTCAGGGGCATCAGTTAACGTCATGCCAATATCAGTCTACAAAAGGATAAATGGGCAGCCTAAGCCATCCACCTAGAGGGTTGTTCAGTTGGATAGGAGGAATGTGAAGGTAATTGGGGAAATGGAGGATGTCCTAGTCTGCCTGTCTTCAAATGATAAAGTGTGCCAAGATATTGATATCGTGGTGGCTAACATACCAGACGCTTATGGGCTTGTTCTAAGCAGAGACTGGTCGGCAAAGCTAAATGGATACTTTGCCTCAGACTGGTCACATTTGTGGCTGCCATATAAAGGAAGCCCGAATCAAATTAAAATTTTGAGGGAGCCTCACATGAAGTACAATGTCACTTAACTTGAAGGAAAAAACGAATCAGTGGATCCTGTTTTGGGGAATTACTTTATTGAATTGGAACCAGTAAATTACCAAGCAGAAGAAGCCAACAACACATCAGACGCACAGCTTGATCTCCTTCAGTTTTCATAGGCTGATGAAATCGATTGTAAAATAGTAGACTTAGCAGTAGAAGTAGATGTAAATCCCCGCACAGTAGTTAGCGATTTCTGGACACTTTTTTTTATGGTTCTAAAACATTAGAAGGATCAGGGTCCGGCTGTGTCCTGATTGACCCCAAGAAGAACAAACATTTTCTTTCATGTAGGTTAGAGTTTGAATGTACAAATAACACAGCAGAATATGAAGCTTTGGTGCAAGGTTTAAAGAAAGCAATTGAATTAAAGGTAAATAATCTGAAAGTTTTTGGAGATTCTGAAATAATTGTAAAACAGATTTAGAATCAAATACTTTGTATTTCTCCTCACTTAAAATCTTATCAAAATGAGGTATGGGATTTACTCAAATGTTTTTATGCATTTAATGTTATATCAATTCCCAGACTTAAGAATGCAGCTGCTGACTTGTTGGCCACATCAACTGCTAGGCTTGTGCCTACTAATAATCAGTGCTCCGTTGAATTGCTTTTCAGGCCCTTGGTTCCAGATATGATTACCAATCTACGAGTGTTCGACAATGATCAACAGATTATAGAATGCTTAACGAATGACGAAGTATTTAAAGGGGGCGATTATTGATGATGAAGAACATCAGGTCGAGCTGAAATTTAATAATTTCATCCCTAAAGGAGTTAGAACCTTAGAATGGATGTTTGATTTAAATGAAAAATTTAGAATACCAGCAAACATGAAGACCCACAACTCATCTCTACAGTTCGAATTGATAAATTTAGGGACTAAGACAAAGCCCAAATATGTGAATCTTGGGAAATGCTATTCACCAGTAGAAAGAGATAAGTTCATCAGTATTTTTAATCAATATAAAGATGTTTTCACCTAGACATACGAAGATCTGAAGACACATGACACTAATATCATCCAGCATGTTGTCCCCATCAAATCTGGAGTCAAACCTTATCAACAACCTTTAAGGAAAATGCACCCAAAATTGGAACCTCTGATCCAGAGTGAAGTTAAGAAATTATTGGATGCTAGAATCGTTTTTAAGGTCAGACACTCTGAATGGGTCTCAAACCTGGTACCAATGAGGAAGAAATCTAGAGAAATCAGGTTATGTGTGGATTTCAGAAATCTAAATCGCACTTCGGATAAAGACAATTATCCTGTTCCACCCATGGAGCAACTACTACAAATGGTCTCAGGTTCTGAACTATTTTATTTATTAGACGGATTCTCAAGCTACAATCAAGTATTAATAGCCGAAGAAGATAGATTGAAGACAACATTCAGGACCAGGTGGGCAACTTTCGCTTACCGAAGAATGTCCTTTGGGCTTATAAACGCTAGAGCTATGTTCCAGAGGGATCTGGACATAGATTTCCATGGTTTGATTGGTCATAGTGCTGTAGTGTACCTCGATGATATTACGATATTCTCAAAGAGGAGAGAAGAACACGCATTTCATCTAAAGTAGATTTTTGAACACTGTCGAAAATATGGTATCTCACTCAATCCCAAGAAGTGTGTGTTCCCTGTTACGAAGGGTAAGTTGTTGGGCCACGTAGTTTCAAAGAAGGAAATCTCTATAGACCCAGAAAGGATCAAGGCCATTGAACAGATCCCCTTGCCTCATAATAAAAAGGGGATGCAATCATTTATGGGAACAATAAACTTCATGCGAAGATTTGTGCCAAACTTCGCTCAAATTGTCAAACCTCTGCAGCAAATGGTTAAGCAAAGTGTACAATTCAAGTGGAATCAGGTTGAGAAGAACACATTCAGCAAGATTAAAACTGTTGTTGCGCACGCACCCTCCCTAAAAATCCCAGATTTTGATAAAGATTTTATTCTATACACTTTTGCATCTGATGATTTGCTAGCAACTGTGCTTACTCAGAAGGAAGATGGGGGGGATGAATTCCCCATATCTTTCATGAGCACTGGTCTACAAGCGGCCAAACTAAATTACCCAGCTATTGATAAACAAGCTTATGCAGTGTTTAAAGCAGTGAAACAATTCAGGCCCCACATATTAAAAAACCGAACCAAGGTAATCGTCCCATACCCAGCTATGAGGTCTCTTTTCATACAGAAGGAGTTAGGAGAAAGAAGGGGTAATTGGGTAACATCTCTTCAAGAGTATGACCTCAAGTTCAAGCCAACATCCATAGTTAAAGGGCAGGGGTTGTGCAAGATAATGACTGAAAATGAAAACAATGAAGAACATGCCTGGGAAGACGAGGCTGAATTACATTTGATGGATGTATGTCCTCTGTTCACAGCCCCTGAATCTTGGTATAGAGACCTTGTGCATTACCTTCAGATAGGATTGTTTCTAGAACATTGGAATTCTAAGCAAAGAAGGGTGTTGTGTCTTAAATCAGCCCCCTATCAAATTATTGAAGGAATATTATTCAGAAAAAATTACGACGAAGTTCTTCTTAGATGCCTAGAGAAAGAAGATGTGAAAAAAGTAATGACAGATTTGCATGATGGGCCTGCTGGGGGACATTTTTTAGGAGATACTACAGCTCACAAAATTCTCAGAGTTGGGTACTATTGGCCCATGCTCTTCAAAGATGCACACGCCCATGTCAGGAAGTGCGACATTTGTCAAAGGTGTAGCATAAGACAGTCTAAAGCTGCTGGACCACTGAATCCTGTGATGATCACGGAGCCATTCGAGCAATGGGGGTTGGATATTATTGGGGAGATAAAGCTGAATTCTTCCCTACAACACAAGTATATTCTGACTGCAACCGATTACTTCACTTGCTGGGTCGTCCTCTTCCTGTAAGACCATATTATGACCAAGTTTGGAGTTCCAATTTATTTAGTCTTTGATAATGCTACCTACTTTTCATCGATTAAATTAACTGGTTTTGCTCATGAGAAAGGGATAAATTTGCATTACTCTGCCAATTATTATCCACAGTGAAATGGCTTGGCTGAATCTACTAACAAAAATCTGATTAGGATTTTAAAGAATACTGTGATAGAAAAATAGAGGATTTGGCACTCAACACTACCAAACGCCCTTTGGGCGGATAGAGTCACCCCCAAGTCTTCGATAGGAGTGTCTCCGTATACCCTTTTGTATGGTTAAGAAGCCATTCTTCCCCCCAATAGCATACTACCCTCTTCCATAATAGCTCAAGAATCTAGAGGATTGGATAATGAAGTCTTACAAATGAGGATATATATGTGGAAATTGAACCAGGTGATAGATTAATTTTACTCACAACAATTAACAATTGATCATGCAAAATCACTCACAAAGAGACTGAAAATTGGAGCTGAACACTAAACTGTATTAAATCAGTGTACAATAGCCAACCCTATAATAACATAGGTTACTGAATAAATAACATACACCAGGGATTTGAATGCATGAGGAGCAATTCGAATCTAGCATAAAGCAGGCTTACTAAAAATAAGCAAATCCCCCATAGGTGTAAAACGTTGATCCCAAATCTATCATGGAGCTCACGAATTAGCAAAATGGCTTAGGCAAGCTAAAGAGTGGTGGAATGGAAGCTCATACGTGCTTTTGCATTGAGAAAAGAGTGGAGGATGAAGAGGAAAAAAAACTAGTTCACCTCACATAGTCTAGCTTTTTTATTTGCCTTAAAACACTGAAAAAGCAGGGAATAACGCAGAAAAAGTAGAAGGGCACCTAGGAGACCAGGAATAAATAAAATTTGATTCCTTGGGATTTCCCATGCACTACATGAGTCAAATTAGGAAATTTTGACCACTATGGATAGGTAAAAGACAACTTGCACAAGGTGGGACACATGAACTAGGCTAATAAGACAGAAATAATTAAATTAATGTCTAAATGGGTAAACTATGGGTTGATTATTTTAACACCCCCCCTTAAACCTGAATTATGAGTAATATATCAGAAAATTATAGGGCCTAGCAACAAGTCTTAGTCACCCTTTACATACTGCATGTCCATTTAAACAAGGAAAGAGACAAAACCAACTTGGGAAAATCCTCCCTTAAACATAGACTGTAAAACAAAATTGTAGAATCTTGTCTTCACTCATGCTTTCACAGCATGATCAACAATCCCCAGCAGTGATTTGAGATTGCTGAAGGTCCTCTCACAAAATGCTTTGGTGAAGATATCAGCTACTTGTTATGAAGATGAACAGAAGAGTAGGTGAATGGTGCCATCATGCACAAGTTCTCTGATGTAGTGCATATGGATCTCAATGTGTCTGGTTCTCTGCTTCTGAACTGGATCTTTGCAGATTTGAATGGTACTCTGGTTATCATAGTAGATGGTAGTTGAGTACTCATGTTCGAAACCACGCTCTCCAAGTAAACCCTGCAACCATAAACATTGAGTTGCTGCATTAACAACTCCTCTGTACTCTGCTTCTGTAGATGAGAGTGCAATGGCACTCTGTTTCTTGCTTAACCAAATGATTGCCCCTTCTGCAAGCATGAACACATATCCTGATGTGGACTTTCTGTCAGTGCTATCACCTTCCCAATCACTGTCAGTAAATCCAATCAAATCAAGATCATATTTTGCTTTATAGAAGATCCCATGTGTCCTTGTTCCATGAACAAAGTTAAGGATCCTTTTGGCTGCTTTCCAATGGATCTCTTGAGGCTGATCCATGAATCTAGTAGCCACACTTACTGCATAACAAAGATCAGGTCTAGTATGTGTCAGATACAACAAACATCCAATCAATTTCCTATAGAGTGTATTGTTTACCATAGGTGAAGAATCAGCTTCTTCCAGCTTCACTCCTGAAAGGAAGGGAGTTTTGCTTGCTTTGCAATCCTTCATTCTAAATTTGTTCAGAAAGTCCAAGGCATATTTGGACTGGTGCACCTTGATTCCAACTTTGGTTTGAGCAATCTCAAGCCCCAAAAATTGACTTAAGAGCCCCAAATCTGTCATGGAGAAGGCTTGGTTCATAGCTCCTTTTAAGGAAGCAATCTCAACCTGTGAGCTTCCTGTAATGAGGAGGTCATCAACATATAACACAATGATCATTAATGAACCATTAACTAACTTCAAATAGACATTTGGATCTGATTTGCACTGAACAAAATTCAGTGATAACAAGAAGCTATCGATCTTGGCATACCAAGCCCTGGGGGCTTGCTTTAGCCCATACAATCACTTTCTCAACCTACACACAAGAGAAGAGTTAGTAGCAAAACCTTGATGCTGCTGCATATATATATCCTCAGTGTGATCTCCATTCATGAAGGCACATTTTACATCCATGTGATGTACCTCCCATTGCCTTGAGGCTGCAATGGCTAAGGCTAGCCGGATGGAATCCATCTTTGCCACTGGGGAAAAAGTCGCATTGTAATCTATGCCATGAGCCTATGAGTAGCCCTTGGCTGCCAATCTAGCCTTGTACTTTAGTGGTGAACCATCAGCAGCAAATTTGGTCTTATAAACCCACTTACACTGTACTAGTTTTCTCCTTGGGGGAAGATCCACTAGCTCCCATGTGTTGCTCTTTTGGAGTGAGATGAACTCCTCCTTCATGGCTGTTTGCCATCTTGGATCTCCTGCTACTTCTTCATATGTTTGAGGATTAGAATCCACCATCAAATAGAATTTTTCAGAAAACATAGGATCCTTCATGCATAGACCACTCTCAAATTGAGATCTAGTCCTCCTTGGGTCATTGGGATCCCCAGCTAGCTCTCCTATTACATGTAGTGTCTTGGATGCCCATTTTTGCCTTGTAGGGCTGTTAGGGTCTGCAATAAACTCATCTCCATCATACAAATCAGAATCAACATGTTCAAAAAACTCTTTACTTACTTCTTGAGGTTCAGGTGGTGAAGAGGCTTCACCAACTTCCACTGCTGCAAGGGGTTCTTCTTCAAACTGAACACACCTTTCGATCAAGGATTTATTTGTGCTCAAATTTATCAACTTGTACCCTTTTGAATCTTTAGAGTATCCAACAAAAAGACACTCTTGGCTTTGGGGCTGCAAAGCCTTCC